>CAUYQU010057333.1:0-77138 GCA_963574635.1 Cheracebus regulus | reverse complement strand
TTTGAACGTCTCTATGGAGAATTATTAAAAAATAAATTTCTTTTTATTTTTTTAATTTTATGAGGATTTTTGATTTTTTTTTTTTTTTTTTTTTTTTTTTTAATAAGACGGGGTTTCACTATATTGGTCAGGCTGGTCTTGAACTCCCAACCTCAGGTGATCCACCCACCTTGGCTTCCAAAATGCTTGAATTACAGGCTTGAGCCACCATACCCGGCCGGATTTGTGAGTTCTTATAGCAGCATTTAGTATGAAAAGTTGAGTGATGAAAAAGGCATGAACTACAAAGGAAAATTTGGGAATAGGTTGTAGCTGAATCTTACTCTACATAGAGTCATTTGATAGACATAGGGTACTTCTGGAGGTCAAGCATGGTATACCATTCAGACCATTTGGTGTTCTGGGTATTTTATGAGAGCATTAGAATAAAATTGGCTTACTGAGTGTGTGTGGAGGAAAAAAAAAAAAGAATAACATTGGGATATCATCACTACCTCCATCCCCATCCCCAGCCCTATAGTCATCATCCAAAAGCTTTAATTAAAATGGTTTGTAAACTGGGCTCGGTGGCTCACACCTGTAATCCCAGCACTTTGGGAGGCCGAGGCAGATGGATCACTTGAGGTCAGGAGTTTGAGACCAGCCTGGCCAATGTGGCAAAACCCTGTCTGTACTAAAAATACAAAAATATTAGCTAGCCGTGATGGCGGGTGCCTGTAATCCCAGCTACTTGGGAGGCTGAGACAGGAGAATCGCTTGAACTTGAGAAGCAGAGGTTGCAGTGAGCTGAGATTGTACTACTGCACTCTGCCTGGGTAACAGAGTGAGACTCTATCTCGAAAAAAAAAAAATGGTTTGCCGCTTGAGGATGAATTACTTACTATGCACATAATTCATCTTTTTAAGGGATATCTGAAATTTAAATGTATAAACCAGTTAAATTACCTAATCACATCAAAAAAGGATTCTCTGCTCTGTGGAAGGATTTTCTTTAAGGAATGTTAAATAGGAGTTTCCTTAAGTATTTTGCAGATAACTGACTGACTTCTTTTAATTAAAAAAAAAAAAAAAAGCTGGGCGCAGTGGCTCACGCCTGTAATCCCAGCACTTTGGGAGGCTGAGGTGGACAGATCACGAGGTCAAGAGATCGAGACCATCCTGGCCAACATGGTGAAACCTCATCTCTATAAAAAATAAAAATAAAAAAGCCAGGCTCAGTGGCTCACTCCTGTAATCCCAGCACTTTGGGAGGCTGAGGCGGGCAGATCATGAGGTCAGGAGATTGAGACCATCCTGGCTAACATGGCGAAACCTTGTCTCTACTAAAAATACAAAAAATTAGCCAGGCGTGGTGGCACGTGCCTGTAATCCCAGCTACTCAGGAGGCTGAGGCAAGAGGATCGCGTGAATCTGGGAGGTGGAGGTTGCAGTGAGCCAAGATCACACCACTGCACTCCAGCCTGGGTGACAGAGCTAGACTCTATCTCAAAAAAAAAAAAAAAAAAAAAGATAAGTTCTTATTTTGCCCAGGCTGGGCTCAAAGTACTGGGCTCAAGCCATTCTCCTACCTCAGTCTCCCAAAATGCAGGGACTACAGTTGTGAGCCACCCTGCTTGGCCTGATAACCGACTCTTTTTTTTTTGGAGGGTGGGGGATACGTAGTCTCTGTCACCCAGGCTGGAGTGCAGTGGCACAATCTCTGCTCATTGCAACCTCTGCCTCCTGGGTTCAAGGGATTCTCCGCCTCAGCCTCCTGAGTAGCTGGGACTACAGGCACCTGCCACCATTCCTGGCTAATTGTTTTGTATTTTGTAATAGAGACATGGTTTCACCATGTTGGCCAGAACTCCTGCCCTCAGGTGATCTGCCTGCCACGGCCTACCAAAGTGCTGGGGTTACAGGCATTAGCCACAGCACCTGGCTAATTTTGTGTATTTTTAGTAGAGACAGGGTTTAACCGTGTTGGCCAGGATGGTCTCTATCTCCTGACCTTGTGATCTGCCCGCCTCAGCCTCCCAAAGTGCTGGGATTATAGGCATGAGCCACTGCGCCCGGCCCTTTTTTTTTTTTTTTTTTTTAATATCCCTGTTTTCTTTTCTTTTTCTTTTTCTTTTTTTTTTTTGAGATGGAGCCTTGCTCTTGTCACCTAGGCTAGAGTGCAGTGGCACAATCTCAGCTCACTGTAACCTCTGCCTCAGGCTTCAAGCAATTCTCCTGCCTCAGCCTCCCAAGCAGCTGGGATTACAGGTGCCCGCCACCACGTCTGGCTAATTTTTGTATTTGTAGTAGAGACAGGGTTTCACCATGTTGACCAGGCTAGTCTTGAACACCTTACCTCAGATCACCTGCCCATCTCGGCCTCCCAAAGTGCTGGAATTACAACCGTGAGCCACCGTGCCCAGCCATTTTAGACTTTCAAGATACTTCTTTAAAAAAAAAAGTGTTCCAATATCAAATATGTTGGGGAAACAGCATATCTGGCTTTTTTGTTTTTTGAGCTATGTCTCGCTCTGTCGCCCAGGCTGGAGTGTAGTGGCTCCATCTTGGCTCATTGCAACCTCCACCTCCCAAGCTCAAGCTATTCTCATGCCTCAGCCTCTGAAGTAGCTGTGACCACAGGTGCATGCTACCGTGCCTGACTAATTTTTGTCCTTTTAGCAGAGACAGGATTTTGCCATGTTGGCCAGGCTGGTCTCGAACTCCTGGCCTCAAGCGAGGCACCCATCTTGGCCTTCCAAAGTACTGGGATTACAGGCGTGAGCCACCATGGCAAGCCGAAACAATGTTATCTTATACCCTGTTGGGGAATCATAATGCTTATTAGCCTATTGAAGTATTTGATACTTCCTACAAAACAAACAAGTTTAAGCATATTTAAACCAGAATTTTGAAAACATATTTATACATAGAACCAATCTTTAGTGAAAGTTATTAACACCTCAATGAACACATTTTATAAAGTACTGTTCTGATGTATTCTCTATTTTCTTTTCTTCTCTGACTTAGCATTATTCACAAAAGCCTATGCAAACTGTTGAATCTCACTTTTTTTTTTTTTTTTTTTAATTTTCCTCTCCCTGAATGTTGTTGGGTTCAAGGAGGTTGGAATTGCTATACTCCTATTTTTTTTTTAATCTCAAATTTTAAATTTACTTTTGTCATCTCTAGCCAATTCAGAGGAAATTATAGAGGGAAATTCTGTTGACTCATCAATCCAGCAAGTAATGGGGAATGGAGGCCAGAGGGTCATCACCATAGTGACTGATGGAGTCCCTTTGGGTAATATCCAAACTGCAATCCCTACTGGAGGCATTGGCCAGCCATTTATTGTAACTATGCAAGACGGACAGCAAGGTGAGTTATCTGTTGTAGACAATTGTTTATTAAAAGATATTTTAGATACTCCATGCCCCCTAAAATTGAGGCATTAAGATGAATAGTGGGAGTGGGAGACTGCCAGATGCAAGCTGGGGCACAGAAGCTCTGAAAAAGAAAAAGAAACAGAACCAGGCTGGCAAAGGTAATAGCCTAATATGTATAAAATCTGTAGCAAAACCCAGTTTATCTGCTAGGAAAAAGAACAAGTAATGTGAACCACTAGTTCACAGAAAAAAAATGTATCGATGGCTCTTAAAAATATGAAAATAGGTGAGGTGGCTCATGACTGTAATCCAGCACTTTTGGAGGCTGTGGCAGGCGGATCACTTGAGGTCAGGATTTGAAGAGCAGCCTGGCCAGCATGATGAAACCCCATCTTTACTCAAAATATAAAAAGTAGCCAGGCATAGTGGCGCATGCCTGTAGTCCCAGCTACTCAGGAGGCTGAAATGGGAAGATCACTTAAGCCCAGGAGGTGGAGGCTGTAGTGAGCCGTGATTGTGCCACTGCACACCAGCCTAGGTGACAGACTGAGACTCTGTCTCAAAAAAAAAAAAAAAAAAAAAAAAAGGAAAAGAAAGAAAGAAAAAGAAAATATATATAATCCTAGCATTTTAGGAGGCCGAGGCGGGTGGATCTTGAGGTCAAGAGATCGAGACCAACCTGGCCAACATGGTGAAACCCCATCTCTACTAAAAATACAAAAATTAGCTGGGCATGGTAGCATGTGCCTGTAGTCCCAGCTACTCAGGAGGCTGAGGCAGGAGAATCGCTTGGACCCAGAAGGCGAAGGATGCAGAGTGCAGGAAGATTGTGCCTCTGCACTCCAGCCTGATGACAGAGCGAGACTGTCTCAAAAAAAGAAAGAAAATACATTCAACCTACTTCATTCATAACAAGGGAAGTGGATATAAACACTGCACTGAGATACCATTATAACACTATGTTGTTAAAATTGTAGGGAAACAAGTACTCTTATAAATCACTTGTGAGGGTGCAAATTAATGGATCCTCTAAAAAGGATATTGGCAATACCTGTAGGTATTAAAGATGTACATAAACATGAACCTTTGGGTTTTTTGGTTTGTTTGAGATGGAGTCCCTCTCTGTTGCCCAGGCTAGAGTGCGGTGGGGGGATCTTGGCTTACTGTAGCCTCCCCCTACCTGGTTCAATCAATTCTCGTGCCTCAGCCTCCTGAGTAGCTGGGACTATAGGTGCACACCACTACAGCCAGTTAATTTTTGTGTATTTTTAATAGAGACAGGGTTTCACCATGTTAGCCAGGCTGGTCTCAAACTCCTGACCTCAAGTGATCCTCTGGCCTTAGCCTCCAAAGTGCTGGGATTATAGCCATGAGCCATCACACCTGGTGAAGAAATACCTTTTGGTTAAACAGTTCTTTTTTCTTGTTTGTGTGTGTAACTGGGTCTTGTTCTGTTACCTAGGCTTGTGTGCAGTGGTGTGATTGTGGCTCACTGCAGCCTTGACCTGCTGGGCTCAAGCTATCCTCCCATCTCAGCCACCTGAGTAGCTGGGGCTACAGTTGCATGCCACCATGGCCCGCTATATTCAGACTGAGGCTATATATTAGTATACTGAGGCATAACATGAGTTGCTTCCAGGGAGGGCAACTGGGTACTAAGGATGGGTGGGAGGCTTTTCAATGTATATGCTTTTATAACTTTGAGTTTTTTAATCATTTAATGTATCGGTTATTCAAAAAAGACAAAATTAAAATTTTCTGAAAAGAGGAAGCCCATCACTACAACTCCATTCCTTAAAAATGTTGGAGGTCAGCCAGGCACAATGGCTCACATATGTAATCCTGTAATCCTAGCACTTTGGGAGATGAAGGCAAGAGGATCTCTCAAGGCCAACAATTCCAAACCAGCAGGGGCAACATAGCAAGACCCCCAGGCTGGAGTGCAATGGAGCCATCTCAGCTCACTGCAACCTCTGCCTCAACTGTTGAAGTGATTCTCCTGCCTCAGCCTCCCAAGTAGCTGGGACTACAGGCGCGTGCCACCACACCCAGCTAATTTTCTTTATTTTTAGTAGAGACAGAGTTTCACTGTGTTAGCTAGGATGGTCTTGATCTCCTGACCTTGTGATCTGCCCACCTTAGCCTCCCAAACTGCTGGGATTACAGGCGTTAGCCACCATGCCTGGCCTCTACAGAACTGTTTTTAAAAATAGCCTGGTTGGTGGTACGTGCTTATAGTTCCGAATACTCAGAAGGTTTTGGCAGGAGAATCACTTGACCCCAGGAGCTCAAGGTTGCAGTAAGCTATGATTTTGTCACTGCACTCCAGCCTGGGCAACAGAGCAAAACATTGTCTCTAAAAAATAAAAATATATATTGGAGATTGAAAAGAAGGGTACTGGTATAATTTCCTTTATTAATGTCACTAAAATTTTGACTTGGCTTAAATGATTGTGGAGATTTATGATTTTTTTGAGATGGAGTCTCACTCTGTCACCCAGGCTGGAGTGCAGTGTTGAGGTCTCAGCTCACTGCAACCTCCACCTCCCAGGTTCCAATGATTCTGGGATTACAGGTGCTGGCCACCATGCCCAGCTAATTTTTGTGTATTTAGTAGAGACGGGGTTTCACCATGTTGGCCAGGCTGGTCTCAACTCCTGACCTTGTGATCCGCCTGCCTTCGCCTCCCAAAGTGTTGGGATTACAGGCGTGAGCCACCATGCCTTTTTAAAATTTTTTGTACAGACTGGGTCTCACTATGTTGTCCATGCTAGGATTTATAATTTTTTAATTATTTGAACTGATGTATCAGGACATATGGGAAGATAAGAATTAAACTTAACAATCCAAACTTTGGTATTATAAATTCTAATTTATGCATTGCTAATATTTTTGGAACTTAGTTGTCAAAAATTTTAAGTTTTTAGGGCTCACCGTGTTAGTCATGATGGTATCAATCTCCTGACCTCATGATCCACCCACCTCGGCCTCCCAACGTGCTGGGATAACAGGCATGAGCCATTGCGCCCAGTCAGTATTATCACCTTTTTTTTTTTTGAGATGGAGTCTCACTCTGTTGCCCAGGCTGGAGTGCAGTGGCATGATCTCTGCTCACCACGACCTCCACCTCCTAGGTTCATGTGATTCTTCTGCCTCAGCCTCCCGAATAGTTGGGACTACAGGCATGCACCACCACACCCGGCTAATTTTTGTATTTTTAGTAGAGACTGGGTTTCGACATGTTGGCCAGGCTGGTCTCAAACTCCTGACCTCGTGATCCCCACCTCAGCCTCCCAAAGTGCTGGGATTACAAGCATGAGTCACCACACCCAGCCGGTATTACCACTTTTTAAAAAACTTTTAGGCCAGGCACGGTGGCTCACGCCTGTAATCCCAGCACTTTCGGAGGCCAAGGTGGGCGGATCACCTGAGGTCAGGAGTTTGAGACCAGCCTGACAAACATGGAGAAACCGTCTCCAAAAAAAAAAAGAAAGAAAGAAAAAGAAAACTTTTAGCCGGGCATGAGCGTGCCTATAATTCCAGCTGCTCGGGAGGCTGAGGCAGGAGAATCACTTGAACCTATGAGGCAGAAGTTGTTGTAAGCCGAGATCACACCATTGTACTTCAGCCTGGGCAGGAAGAGCAAAACTCTGACTCAAAAAAAAAAAAAACTTTTAGCCATTCTGACAGATGTGTAGTGTGTCTTGTGTGGTGACCCTTCTTTTACTTATCTATGAGGAGAGAATTAATTTTAATTTAGGTACAGATAATGGCTAATGGCTTTTATTAGAGGTCTCAAAATATATAAGGACTTCAGGCCTTCTTTTGACAGATCATTTCTGCAGGATTTGTTTTTGTTTTTTTTTGAGACACGGTCTCACTCTGTCACCCAGGCTGGAGTGCAGTGGTGAGATCCTGGCTCCCTACAGCCTCAACTTCCCAAGCTCAGGTGACCCTCCCACTTCAGCCTTCCAAGTAGCTGGAATTATAGGCATGCTCCACTATGCCTGGCTAATTGTATTTTTTTGCAGAGTCGGTGTTTGCCATGCTGCCCAAGATGGTCAACATGGACTCAAGTGATCCTCCGACCTTGGCCTCCCAAAGTGCTAGAATTATAGGTGTAAGCCCCGTCACCCTGCCATTTCTGGGTGAATCGATAAGCTAATTGGCCATAGCTGACCTAGAGTCAGACAACTTTATATAAGAGCCTCATGCTTGGGACTTACTTGCATGGCTTCCAAGAGTGCAAATCTATACCCTTCCTTTTTGAGCCGTTCTTAGTGCTCCATTAATCCTTCTGGTTTCTGCCTGAAGGGCCATGCCTTATCTGTTGATTCTAAAATTCAAAGAGATATGAAAAATAATATATCAGAGAATACATTTTACTTTTTCTTTGCTTTTTTTGTTGAGATGGGGTCTTGCTGTGTTGTGTAGGCTAGTCTCAAACTGGTGGGCTCAAGAAGTCCTCCAACCTTAACTGCCTGAGTAGCTAGGACTACAGGCACCCACCACTGCACCCAACCTAGAATATATTTTAGTTTATTTTCTAATTAAAAACAAGGAAAACCTCTTTGTTTTATTTTTTATTTATTTATTTTTTTACCTCTTTGTTTTATTATGTATTCATCATCTCCAATTGATGTCCTTTGGCTTGTAGTTCTAACTGTACCTGCTGGTCAAGTTGCAGAGGAGACTGTAATTGAAGAGGAAGTAGAAGAGAAGTTGCCACTAACAAAGAAACCAAGGATAGAAGAAATGACAAACAGTGTGGAAGAAAGCAAGGTAATGTTTTTAGGAGTGATGAAAAGAATTAAAAGCCATAATTTTTTTTTTTTTAAAGCCATAATTCTTAAGGCCTGAACCCTTCTTCATCTTTTTTTTTTCCTTTCGAGACAGAGTCTCACTCTGTTGCCCAGGCTGGAGTGCAGTGGCACAATCTCAGCTCACTGTAACCTCTGCCTCCCAAGCTCAAGCAATTCTCCTACCTCAGCTCCTGAGTAACTGGGATTACAGGCAACTGCCACCACGCCCTGCTAATTTTTGTATTTTTATTAGAGGTGGGGTTTCACCATATTGGCCAAACTGGTCTCAAACTCCTGACCTCAGGTAATGCGCCCGCCTCCACTTCCCAAGGTGCTGGGATTACAGGCGTGAGCCACCTCACCTGGCCCATCTTTCTGTCTACTATCTGCATAATTTATGATCAGGAATGTACCTGGTGGTGACATGGCTTACTTTGACAGGAAGGCAATGAAAGAGAGCTACTACAGCAACGACTCCAGGAGGCCAATCGAAGAGCCCAGGAGTGCCGACACCAGCTCCTACAGAAGGAGCAGGAAGCAGAACAGTACCGTCTCAAGCTGGAGGCCATAGCCCGACAGCAGCGCAATGGAGTTGATTTCACCATGGTTGAAGAGGTGGCTGAGGTAGATGATGCAACCGTCACAGAGGGGGAGTTGGAAGAGAAAGAGACAAAAGTGATTGGGTCAGCAGGGACCAAAGAGCCTCACACTGGAGTTTCCATGGAAACTATTTCATCTTAATATGCAAGGGCCACAATTTGCACTGTGTTCATAATATTCCTTTTTTAAAAAAAGAAAACATATAGAAGATAAAGATTGTACAAAAAAATTAAGTGTCTTTAAGAAGAAAACTATAGCAGGATACAATGCTTGGGCTCAGGAATGTTCTCTGTGCAACTGGAAAATTCAAAGCCATATTTAGGGAACATTTCTTCCAAGGGGCCAAAAGAATATGGACCAAATGTCTTAGATCACATCATTGCTTTAAGCATAGAGGTAAAAGAATACTGGCTGGGCGCTGTGGCTCACGCCTGTAATCCCAGCAATTTGGGAGGCCAAGGTGGGCGGATCACGAGGTCAGATCTCACTGCAACCTCTGCTTCCCGTGTTCAAAAGATTCTCCTGCCTCAGCCTCCCGAGTAGCTGAGATTACAGGCATGCACCACGAGGCCTGGCTAATTTTGTATTTTTAGTACAGACAAGGTTTCTCCATGTGGTTAGTCTGGTCTCAAACTCCCGATCTCAGGCCTCCCAAAGTGCTGGGATTACAGATGTGAGCCACCGAGCCCGGCCTAGACTCTTTAATTTTATAAAACTTTATTGAATTTTCTAAGTGTCATTTAGGACATATTATGCTTTTCTGTGGAGCTTACATCTTACCCTCTTTTGTGCAAATAAAAGGTGGGTTGGAGGTAAATGCTGCTGATGTTGTTTAGTTTTACTTCCATTTGATCTGGCATGAGGAAATTGCTCTGTTTCCTTAAGCTGGGGTCTAGTACAGAGCTTTGTGCCTTATAGGGTGCTCAGTGTGTGTTGACAAAGGAAATAAGAACTGTCAGTGCCATAAAATAAAGAACCAAAGATTCTGGCTACTTTGTTTTCCCCCTTTCTCTCCCACTGTGCCTACACTTCCTCTGCCCAGATGCTTTTGGAAAGTGTTTAACTGCTGGGTTTTCTTTGTATGTCAGCATGGAGGCATGGAGTTTTTCCCAAAGAAAGGGAATATGGATGGAGAGAGAGAGGTTATGGACAGGTTACATTACAGAGGTTATTGCCTTTGAAATTGGGCCCTCATCATTCTTGACTTGCTTGCTTTGTTATAAATTAAAAGAAGAAACCAGTGGGAGATGTGCCAAGTAAACATTTGCATGGCTGTTTAGAATATGGTTTTCTTAATTAGCAATCACGGGGAAAACATGCGTTTTTAATTTGGAAAAAAATACTGACAGTTAACATGGTTCTGTTGTCTTGATTAGTGAAGTGATTTGCTGCAGTGTTCCAGAGGAGCAGAATCATTTGGGTCTCAAAATAGACTGAAAACTTAACTCCCCAAACCAAATTTAACAAATAGAATTGGTTATTAGAGATTTACAGGCGAAAATATCAGTTTGGAAATTAACCTTGGCTACTGGCCACCTTAGCTATGTTTTCTCCACAGATCTGAGTACTGAACACTTCCTCGATGATCAGAGAATATTCTGGGCTGTTGAGGATGACGGGGAAATGTGAGGGGGAGTAGCCTAGGTAAGGTTGATGAAGAAATTGTTCTGTCTGTGTCAAATAATCTTTTCGTCTTTGCAATGTTTTTATTTTTTCTGAGTCCCTTTGGGAACCAGGTGCTAACAAGAAGCTGTTAGGTGTGGGATTTCAGAGCCTTACTTTAACGATTAAGGAACCAAGTATCATTTTAGATGTCTTTTATTTATGTTCTTGGTGTATATGTTGACTTGAATCCCTCTTCCCTTCACCCTGCCCATTAAGGGGGAGGAGGTTAATTCTGCAGATGATATTCAGGCCAAACCAGAGACTGAGTATACAGTCAGGGAATTTTTTTTTTTTTTTTTGAGACGGAGTTTCATTCTCGTTGTCCAGGCTGGAGTGCAATGGCATGATCTCGGCTCACCACAACCTCTGCCTCCCGGGTTCAAATGATTCTCTTGCCTCAGCCTCTCGAGTAACTGGGATTACAGGTATGCACCACCACACCCAGCTAATTTTGTATTTTTAGTAGAGACGAGATTACTCCATATTGGTCAGGCTGATCTCAAACTCCCGACCTCAGGCGATCTGCCTGCCTTGGCCTCCCAAAGTGCTGAGATTACAGGTGTGAGCTTTTTACAGTGAGCCAAGATCACGCCACGGCACTCCTGTCTGGGTGACAGAGCAAGACTCGGTTTCAAAAAAAAAAAAAAACTGGAAAAGAAAGAACACTTGTTTATGTGGGAGAAGTATATGTAAAACAAAAATCTAGGCTGTTTCCACAATGCTGGGAAGTGGCCAAAAAGAGGCTTGTGGGGGCTATGAAACTCTGGTCTTGAGCTATAAACTTTGCTCTGACTGGGGGAATTCTTTAGCAGATCTTATTGTTCTTTCTGCAGAAAATATCGTTCCTACCTCCCCAACCCCCAAAATCTCTAATACAGGCCAAGTCATTTTTGTTGATGGGTCTCTGAGATAGGGGAGTTTGTTAGAGGAGAGGCTGGGGTAGGAAGGGAGAGAATGGAGGTATCTGAAAAAAAATAAGAAAAAGGCATTCATTTTTATTTACTCGGAACCAACCTCTTGGCATCCCTGATAAGAGAAATAAGATTTGATCTCCAATTGTATTGCCATGGAGAGAATGTCAAGTGAGAATGCTTTGAAGTAGTTAGAAATTAAATATTGAATACATTAATGGCAATACCATTTCATGATTTTGCATATCCTTCTGGATTAGTCATGGAAGTTGGGGAAATACTGCTTAGATCTTCTGGGTTAGAGGAGTCCAACTGCTTTACTGGCAAGGTTGGATTATTGAGAATCAAATAACACAAAAATGGCTGGGCATGGTGGCTCACACCTGTAATCCCAGCACTTTGGGAGGCTGAGGCGTGTAGATCACTTGAGGTCAGGAGTTCGAGACCAGCCTGACCAACCTGGCAAAACGCCGTCTCTATCAAAAATACAAAAATTAGTTGGGCATCATGGTGCACGCCTGTAGTCCCAGCTATTATGGAGACTGGCGCAAGAGAATTGCTTGAACCCAGAAGGTGGAGTCTGCAGTGAGCTGAGATTGTGCCACTGCACTGCAGCCTGAGCAACAGAGTGAGACTCTGTCTCAAAAAAAGCCTGGTTTGGTGGCTCATGTTCATAATCCCAACACTTTGAGAGGCCAAGGCGGGCAGGTCACCTGAGGTTGGGAGTTCAAAACCAGCCTGAACAACATTGAGAAACTAAAAATACAAAAAATTAGCCAGGCATGGTGGCACCTGCCTGTAATCCCAGCTACTTGGGAGGCTGAGGCAGGAGAATTGCTTGAACCCAAGAGGCGGAGGTTGCGGTGAGCCAAGATCATGCCATTGCACTCCAGCCTGAGCAACAAGTGTGAAACTCCATCTCAACAATGACAACAAAAAAGACAGATGGATCAGAGTTAGTGCTTGAGCAAGAGAAACTTGGAGCTTAGGATGGTTGTCTACTTCAAAATAAAGCTGCTTTAGGAGCTGAGCATGGTGTCACATGCCTGTAATCCCAGCACCTTGGGAGGCTGAGGCAGGAGGATCACTGAGGCCAGGAGTTGGAGACCAGCCTGACCAACAGAGCAAGACCTTGTCACTACAAAAAATTAAAAAGTTAGCCAGATGTGGTTGCATGCACCTGTACTCCCAGCTACTCAGAAGGCTGAGGTGAGAAGGTTGCTTGAGCCTGGGAAGTTGAGACTGCAGTGGGCCATGACTGTCTCACTGCACTCCAGCCTCGGCAACAGAACAATAAACGCCTGTCTCAAAACAATACAATATATAAAATAAAGCAGCTGGGCCAGGTGTGGTGTTCGGGCCAGGTGTGGTGGCTCATGCCTATAATACTAGCACTTTGGGAGGCTGAGGTGGGCGGATCACAAGGTCAGGAGATTGAGACCATCCTGGCCAACATGGTGAAGCCCAGTCTCTACTAAAAATACAAAAAATTAGCCGAGTGTGGTGGCACATGCCTATAATCCCAGCTGCTCGGGAGACTGAGGCAGGAGACTCGTTTGAACCCAGGAGGTGGAGGTTGCAGGGCGCCGAGATCACGTCACTGCATTCCAGCCTGAGTGAAAAGGTGAAACTCCATCTCAAAAAAAAAAAAAAAAAGCTGCTTTAGCAATATCAGTATTAATGGCAGGAATTTTAGATGCTACATTTTTTAGCCTTCAGCCTTTCTCCCCAGAATAGAAAGAAATAAATTTTAATACTTCTATTCTTGTTCCTAGCTTCAGGGAAACTAATTACAAATGTATAAGTGTGCCTTCCTTTCCCATTACTACCTCTATAGGATCTTCTAATGCTGATGCTAAAGTTGAGGTCTCTTAATTGAAATATGGGAGAATTTGGCTTTACATTTAGTGTGTGTGCGTGTGTGTGTGTGTGTGTGTGTGTGTGTTTAAGATAGGGTCTCAATGTGTTATCCCGACTGAACTTAAACTCTTCCTGGGCTCAAGTGATCCCCTTTCTTCAGCTTCTTGAATAGGTGGGACCATAGGCACTTGCCACCATACCCAGCTGGCTTTAGATTTTGTTTTGTTTTTGAAAAGGAGTCTTTCTCTGTCGCTCAGGCTGGAGTGCAGTGGTGCAATCTCACCTCACTGCAACCTCTGCCTCCCGGATTCAAGCAATCCTCCCGCCTCAGCCTCCTAAGTAGCTGGGACTACAGGCATGCGCCACCACGCCCAGCTAAATTTTTTGTATTTTTATTAGAGATGGGGTTTCACCATGTTGGCTAGGATGGTCTCGATCTCTTGACCTTGTGATCCGCCCACCTCAGCCTTCCAAAGTGCTGGGATTACAGGCATTAGCCACCGTGCCTGGCCCTAGTTATTTTTTATTTTGCCTTTGCCCCTTCTTCAGCCTTACCCTTACATTATTAAAATTTTTGTGTCTGCTCAGTAATGTCAGAAACCAAATTGACTCTTTTTTTTTTTTTTTTTTTTTTTGAGACACAGTCTCGCTCTGTTGCCCAGGCTAGAGTGCAGTGGCATGATCTCAGCTCACTGCAACCTCCATCTCCCAGTCCAAGCGATTTCCCTGCCTCAGCCTCCCAAGTAGCTGGGACTATAGGAACCCGCCACCACACCCAGCTAATTTTTGTATTTTTAGTAGAGACAGCATTTCACCATATTGGCCAGGCTGGTCTCAAACTCCTGACCTTGTGATCTGCCCACCATAGCTGGGCACCGAGGCTCACACCTGTAATCCCAGCACTTTGGGAGGCCGAGGCAGGAGGATCACTTGAGGCCAGGAGTTTGAGACCAGCCTCACTAACATGGTGAAACCCAGTTTCTACTAAAAATAAAAAAATTTAGCTGGGGGTGGTGGCCCATGCCGGTAGTCCCAGCTACTCAGGAGGCTGAGGCAGAATTACTTGAACCCGGGAGATAGAGGTTACAGTGAGCCGATATTGCAGCACTGTACTTCAGCCTGGGCAATAGCACAAGGCTCTGTCTCAAAAATAAAGAAATAAAATAAATGAATTGACCAGGGAATTTGCTTAGGATATGTGATAATGCCATGTATGCTGAAAGATTCAAGGCTGGACATGATGGCTCACGTCTGTAATCCTAGCATTTGGGGAGGCAAAGGTGGATCACTTAAGCCCAGGAGAGTTGCAGACCAGCCTGGGCAACAGAGTGAGACCTCATTTCTACAGAAAATAAAAATATTAGCTGGGTGTGGTGGTGCATGCCTGTGGTCCCAGCTACTCCAGAGGCTGAGGTGGGAGGATTGCTTGAACCCAGGAGATCGAGGCTGCAGTGAGCTGTTCTCATGCCACTGCACTCCAGCCTGGCGACAGAGCTAGAGATGGACCTGCGTCTCCGCAGGGCAGGTGTTCTTTCCACTCCTATGGAAGCTGTTTTGACTGGCAGTTGTGAAATATCTTACACCTCTGAATAGGAAGGAAACCCCAGATAAAGAAAGGCTATGGCAAAAGGAACAGACATTTTATATATCTACTTTCCCGGTTTAGGAATTAAGAATATTTAGTTTGGGCCAGGCGCAGTGGCTCTCGTCTGTAATCCCAACACTTTGGGAGGCTGAGGCGGGCAGATCACAAGGAGTTCGAGACTAGCCTGGGCAACACAGTGAAACCCTGTCTCTACTAAAAAATACAAAAATTAAGCCGGGTGTGGTAGCAGCCACCTGTAATCCCAGCTACTCAGGAGGCTGAGGCAGGAGAATCCTCTGAACCTGGGAGGTGGAGGTTGTGGTAAGCTGAGATCACGCCACTGCACTCCAGCCTGGGCGACAGAGGGAGACTCCATCTCAAAAAAAAAAAAAAAAAAAAAAAAAAGCTTAACATTGAATGGGAATCAGTTTTTGTAACAATTTATTAGAGAAGGCTTCCTCTTCTCTCCTCCTTGTGCAGGCCCATCTCTGCATGGCTAGAAAAGGAACTTCAGAATGGACTATATGTCATGACCACCTGTATGCACTCTATTTTATGTGGTGACTATTTCCCCCTTCTGAGTCGTACTCTATTTCCTATGCCAATTTTTTTTTTTTTTTTTTGAGTCTCTGGTGCTGCCCTTTTACATTTTTTATTTTTTAGCCCGTCTAGTATTAGGGGGTGAGGTGACACTCCCAGACTCTACAGTAGCAGTTTGGCACGTTAGTGGCAGGAAATTGTGATTCCCTATCTCCCCCTACCCCTCCTTTTCTGCTTTTGTGATTCCGTTGTTCCTATCTCACTGAGGCTTTCTCAGGTACTTGAATTTAATTAGTAGGTCATTTCTACTCTCTGGGCCTTGTCTTTTCTCTCCATTCCCCTCCTTCCCTACCACATATTTTTTGTTTATTCTGAGGTGGTTTGTTTCTAAAAGTTAATCTAGGTCACCTTCTATATCATGTGCTTCCTAGTTGGCTTTAAGCATCTTGTTCTAGCAACAGTGATGGTAGCAGCTCTCTCCCTGGCTTTGCCTCATGTGCTCTCCTTCTGTCAAGGCCATTTGTGTGTGTACTGGGGCAGGTGGAGGGGGGTGCACGCAGACTATTCTGACAATGTCCTCAGTTTTTCAGGTTGTCTGACAGCTTTATGTACAGCATATTTTTAGAAAAACTTAAATATACTTTTTTATTTAGACTAAAATAGGGTTTGATTCTGATGAACAAGTTTGTGTGTATATGTGTATGAGCATTTGTATGTGTATATACTTATACAGATCTATATTATATATACAGTTTTTGTACTATCATTTAAAATAAAAATGTTTCTAATAAAATGTCAAAGCCGACCATTTTAGGGTGTCATTGAATTTGTTTTCATCTCCTGGACACAATTTGTATCTATTCTCTGATCACAGGTGAACCACAAGAGCTCATTTTCCCTGTCCAGCTGAGCCAGTTGCAGCGGGAGGGGTATAGATCTAACCTATGCACACCCGCTGCCTTTTCCTTATCCACCTCTTTCAGCCTGTGAAATGAGAATGGAGGAGGGCTTTTGGCCAGCTATTAAATGTACATCTTCCTTCTTTCTCTCTCCCCTACTCCCTTCCCTAAAAGCAAACAGCCGAGGGAGGACAGTAGCTGAAGAAAATGATGATGTGCCTTGCGTGGGAGTAAAGTCAAGGCTGAGATGTACGAGGAAAAACATTGGACTCAGGAATGCTTAGAAAGAGCAGATTTACTTTGCCAGCTTCTCAGCTATTCTTGGTTAATAGGGTGCTTGCTGCTATCTTAGTCCAAAATCAGCACACATTTATTTTAAAAAATAGGAGCAGGGCCGGGCTCGGTGGCTCACACCTGTAATCCCAGAACTTTGGGAGGCCGAGGCAGGTGAATCACCTGAGGTCAGGAGTTCAAGACCAGCCTGGTCAACATGGTGAAACCCCGTCTCTACTAAATATACAAAAATCAGGTGGGTGCCTGTAATCTCAGCTACTTGGGAGGCTGAGGCAGGAGAATCACTTGAACCTAGGGTCTGAGACTGCAGTGAGCAGAGATCGTGCCATTGCACTCCAACCTGGGTGACAGAGTGAGACTCTGTCTCCCCCCCCCCAAAAAAAGAGGGAAATAAAATGATCCAAGCAGCATTTCCTATAAACTCCCCAAAGTAAATTTTGCTCCAAAATTAATTTGGGGGTATCTGCGTAGAGTTTCTGGCCAGCAATACTTAAGCAAGAAGAGTAAAAAATAATCTCTCCTGTGGGGAATGAATGGGGTCTTCATCTCTAGGTATACTGGATGTTTTCTTTCTTTCCTTCCAGATTACGCTCCTCCATTCTGTCTCCTGTTCTCTGTCCTGGGAGAGTGACATATATGAACATCAATGGGCTTCCTGTGCTTTGGCTTCCAGTTGGATTCAGCCAATAGGGAGCCCTGGCAGGGGACTCGGGGGAGAGAAAAAACTGAAGTCAATGTATTGACATCTGGCCGGTGCAGTGGCTAACTCCTGTAATCTCAGCTACTGGGGAAGCCGAAGCACGAAAATCACTTGAACCAGGGAGGCAGAGGTTTCAATGAGCTGAGATCACACCACTCCACTGGAGCCTGCAATTCTATCTTTAAAAAAAAACAGTTACTGCTTCTCTCAAGGCACTCTCCCCCTCCAGGACCTAGAAACCAGTATCTCCTTTATCCTTTTAGGCCTAAGGCAGTTATTAGCCTCCAGCTACTGACCTATCCTTTGCCCATACCTTTAAAAATAACCCTTCATTATTTTGAGAATGTTATTTCCTGTTGGGACCCCGTCCAATACACCTGGTAAAGATAGGTGATCTTTTAGATTTATAGGCTTCATATTTTATCCATATACTTGAAACCTACTTTCATAGATATAACTTTACGTTCTTAAGAGCTAACAGTTCTGAAGGGTCAACTGCTGGATTAAGCAGCAGAGAGTGACGCGTACCTGTGTAGTTCTCATGCATGGGATGGTGGCATTAAGGAGTTAAAAATCTGAGAGACAACAATAGCTCAGGCCCCTGTGACTTAGCCTCCAAAGAACCCAAGATGCTGAACAGCCTTTCAAGCTCTGTGAGTGTGGAACCTTCTGTTTCAAGTCCCCAAAGCCTTACACAAACTGATGGACTCTGCCTGCTGGGGCCCTGGTTTCTCCATAATCTCCCAGGATGCCTCTGAGAAATCAGCCTAGAAATCCCTGAGGATGATGCTGTCCTCCTCTTGGCACATTCTGGTTTTCCTAAAGACAAAAACTGAGCTAACAGTATGATTTTTTAAAAAGAATATTAGCAGATTCCCTGAGGTCATATTTATCCTTCTGTTGTCAGGAATAATTTGTTTGAATTCATCCTCTTTATTTTTCACTACTCTCTATCAGGGAGAGGTAGCTGTATTAATGAATTGCATACTTGGTAGAAATCTTTATTTTGGGCAAATAACTTTCCCACAAAGCACTTAATTTAAATATATCTATTTATATGGTGCTTTACAAATCCCTGTTGGCATATGTTCTTTCCATTTCTTACCAAAAAACAGCCTCAAAGAGGTGAGCTGAATTGTCAAGGTCACATAGAAAAGTGGTAGAGACCAAGGACTGTTGCTGTCACTGCAACATAGTTACTTCTGTTAGCTCTGAGAGTCCAGTTTAGATACTCTTTGGCTAAAGAAGTCACCATACTGATAAATACTAATAAATGAACATATTTTACAATTAAACTACAACCAGGACTTTAACCTGTAAATTACTACTGCCTGCAAAGAATTACAAGATCAAATTTCCATTGTATGTCTCTCTCTTTTAGGTGTAGATTTAGGATCATTTACCCCTTTTGTTTGTGACCACCTTTGGGGCAAGAACTGTATCTGAGTTTTGTCCCTCAGAGGACTGTGAAAGACTGCAGCCTTGAAATTTTTGCCTTGTCCTTGCTTTCAAATCTCGGTTTGAAGAGGATAATGAAGTCAAGTAACTGGATTCTCTACTCCTTCCTTGCTTGCCTGCTTTCCTCCAGTATCTAGGAAACTAACACTGTCCCCGAAGCACCTTGCTTTAGGTAAGGCACCCAGCACGGGGAAATCTGAGACCTAAAGGACCACTCCAAACTGGTGAAACAAGCGTCAAGCAAAAAGAGGTCAGATTCTGGAGGACAACCAAATTTGGCCGGACAAGCTTAACCAAAATAGGAGTAATGTTCAGAGGGCATTTAAAAACCCTGAGGGTAAAATCTATAGATGAAAACTCTAAGGATACAAAGGGAAAGGGATTGCCTAGTAAAAGCAGATCGCAACGTTAGGAACAGCAATAACCTATGAGTGAGTTTGGAGGAAATACTATCTCACAAGATGCCATGCCTTTGCCTTTAGAAAGCTTTTCCACATTCTAGTACTTGAGCCTCTCAACCCCATTTTTCAGATGAGCAAATGGAGGCTCCGGGAGGAGTTTTGACCCGTCATGATCTCAGGTAGTAAAAGGCGGAACTAGGAACAACCTCAGTGTTCTTCACTTAACTGTCCTCAGCAGTTTCTCGCCGAGGACTTTTAGGTAGCAAACGGGAAAGGGAATGATGAGGCTTCCTCAGCAGCAGGGGTTGGCCCGGCCCCCAGGCGGCGCCAGCGGGAGAATGCGAGGCTTGAACCGGGCGGACACTGCAGCCACGAACGGGTGAAAAACCCGATTTGTAAATTCGTACCAACTGCAGCCGCAGGCGTTAGGCCTTAAGCGTCGTTTAGAGCGAGGGTGGTGGGCGGTGCAGGTGGTCCTGTTCGTCCCTCCCAGTGGTGCCGGGAATAACGCAGCCAGCCCCAGCCCGGGCAGCCAGTTCCAACCGGAGCAAAGGGAGCTTCAGGAGCGCCACACGCTAACTGACCCCGGGCGCGCGGGGCTCGAGCGCGGCGGCGGCGCCTCGAGGGTGGCTACGCATGCGCATGATGCCGCGCGCGCGCTCGCCCCCTCCCGCTCTCCGCGGGGGCAGCTCCTTAAGGAAGAGCTGTGGGCAGAGCCTTGCCTCAGACAGGGCCGAATCCTTGGTGTTTTTTTTGCAGCCTACCCCTCCTGCGACCCAAACTCTTCCAGCCAGATTCTCAGGACAAGATTTGCTGATGTGGAACTTCAGTGAACGGACGCTGCAGCTTCATTTTATTTCTCAAAACGTTCCCTCCCCCGCCCCGTCCCATAGACGAGGCCTGTAAGCGAGTCCCTCTTACCTCGATCTGGAAGCGAGCTCCGAGGCCCTCCCCAGGCCACCCCAACTCTACCGCGTCCCCGGACCCGGGCTCACCTCAACACCACTAGTTCGCTCGCTTCCTTCAGGAAACCCTTCCTGACTCGCCCCGGCGGGACCGCCGCCATCCCATTACCCGGGGGAGCCCAGGGCCCCGGCGAAGGCAGCGGGCGAAGGCGCCCCGAGCGGGCCGACCAACGGCCGCCCTCCCCCGCCCGAGTAAAGTCAGGCAGCGGCTGCGGACACGGCTGTATTGGGAAGCGGAGACTCCTACACGGTAGGAGAGGCAAGTCCCAGCCCCGGGAGGCCCGAGGACTCGGGACACAACGCGCGCGGCCCCGGCCCGTCCCGTCAGCCGCGTGGCCCGCCTGGGGCCGGGTCTCTGGGGGCGCCCCGAGGGGCGAGTTAAGGCAGCTTGGCTGGAAGGGAGCGGGGAGCAGGGGTCCGCCAGCTCGCCCCGAAGTGCTGGCTCACCGAGGGCACGGCTTCTCACCTCCCGCCCCTCTCTCGAGGACACGGGGAAAGACAGTCGACAGTCAATAAATAGCCCCGAGGCGGGAAGGGGCCTCGGGAGGCTCCGCGAGTCGAGGAGGCTGGAGGTGCGAGGCGAGGGCGCGGCGAGGCGTCCTGAAGAGCGTCCCGCTCGCGGCCGAGAGGACCCCCCGACCTGCCCGCCCTCAGCTGGAGGCCGTGGGCCGCTTCCTTTAAAAGTTGAAACGGCCGCCGCTCGGGACGGCCTGGCGGGAGGCGGGCCCGACGAGGAGAGGCTTCGGGGACAGCTCGGGCTTCTCCAAGTCCACCCTCTTCAGGGCGCGGCCCCGGTAGCCTTCGGGCCGGCCCAGGTACAGGAGGTGCCTCCCGGGCCCCCCGGAGTACCTGGAGGGACCCCCCGAGGGGACTCGAGTGAGCAGGGCAGGGGGGGCCCGGTGGCTGGAGAAAGGCAACCTCCGGCCCTCGCCGACGCCCAGCCGGGGAGCGGGGGCGGAGAGCGCGGGCCTGGCGGGGGCCGCGGCGCGCCTGCCCTCAGGGGGC
Source organism: Cheracebus regulus (assembly GCA_963574635.1). Classification (NCBI taxonomy): domain Eukaryota; kingdom Metazoa; phylum Chordata; class Mammalia; order Primates; family Pitheciidae; genus Cheracebus; species Cheracebus regulus. Next base: position 56,091 of record CAUYQU010057333.1, on the reverse strand, counting down.
ACGTCCAGCCTTAGCGGCGGGGCGCACTCCTGGGGTCGGGGGCTGGGGCCGCCCAAGAGGGCGGGGGCGGGCTCCGGCGGGAGCGCCCGCGAGGTTAAAGGAAGCGGGGGCTCGGCCCCCTTCCTGGGCGGCTGCGGGCCGTGCAGGTATCGCAGCAGTTCCTCCAGGGTGGTGACTTCCACTGCCTGCCCAGGACAGCCGGGCGGTGGCGGCCTCACCAGCACGCGGGGCGCGGGCCCGCCCCCCGCGTTCCCGCCCCGAGAGCGGCCCGGGCCCTCCTTGGCGTTGTTCCTGTTCTGGTTCCACTCCCAGGGGTCCCCGGCGGCGCGGAGGTGCTTGACCGGCAGCTCCGGCGTGGACTCGGGGGTGGGCAGGCAGGCCAGCTCCGGCGGGGGCACGCCCTCGGGAGGCGGCAGGAAGGTGGTGTACAGCTGCGGCGTCTGCACCGCGTCGCCGTCCTTGGGCGGCGGCGGGGGCTCGGGGCCCCCACCGTGGAGCCGGGCCAAACTGCGGAGGGAAAGAGGGCGCGGGAGCCCCGGAGTCTCGATGTCCTTGCCTCGACGTCGGTGGGCGCGGCGACAAGCACAGGAGACCAGGAGGCCAGACACTGAGGCGCCCAGGGCGAAAGCTGCGGCCACACTGGCCAGGAGGAGTGGGATGGGGACGGAGCGGGAGGCTGAGGCTGGGGGTAGGTCCCGGCGCACGCCTGCCGACCGAGAGGGAGGAGGGAGGCTCAGCCCAGGGGAGGCGGTGTGGGGGACCTAGGTTCAGAGGCGCCGGCAGTTCCCAGGCCTGATACCATCCACAGCCTCCACCATCCTCAGGATTCACTTCCCCTGACCCCTCAGCAACAGCCCGTGCACTACCTCCCTGACACCCAGGCCAGAGCTTGGTCCTGGGGAGTCCCCATCCCAATTCTGGCCCCTGTAGCCATGCCAAGAGCAACTGCCAAACTGCTCGTGCAGACGGAGGTGAGGCTGGGATGCCCAGCTCTAGGGAGAGGAGGCTCCGAACAGGCGTTAGTGAGCACCAAACACCGAACACCGGTCAGTGAGGGGCTTAGAACACTCCGAGAATCAGCAGCCCCACACTTCACTCCTGTCCCTCCCAGGTAGCCCCCTTACCCCGAGTGTAAGCTCCAAGAGTGGAAGACTGGGGCCGGGGTTGGGCATCACTGGGGACACTGAGGGTCCCAAGGGCAGGACCAGGACCCGGAAGCACTGGTGACAGAGACCAGGTCAGAGCCAGTGAGGCTCCTGATCTTTCCCCTTGACACCCTTCCAGGGGTCCTTCCTCCCTCCTGTGGAACCTAGGAGTCCAGAATACCAGCCTCTACTTTCTTCTGCGCATGGGGCAGGGCTCATCATGCAGAACATTTATTTATTCAAAAAGTGCCCTACTGTGTGCCAGGCACTGAGCTACATGCAGGTATCTGGAGGATGCTGACCCTTTTCTGAGACTCCCAGGGTATTCAGGATGCTGGTCTGCTGATGCCACAGGACACACACTCAGGTATGTGGGCTGAGCAAGGGAAGATGGAGTTAGGACAAGAAGACTCACCATAAGCAGAATCCCCAGGGCCAGACTGACTCCCAGTAGCTCCGCCTATGAAGAAGCAAGAGGGTGAAGATTGTGGGGAGGGAGAAGCTTCATGAAGAACTGATGGGGTGACTGTGCCACAGAAGGACAAGAACCCAAGCCTGGGGTAGTGTCTGTGGCCATCACAGCCATGTGCAGCTTTGGTTTCAACCGCAGCCACCTCTTCTGTTTACCTTGGCAGTCACCATGCTCCATGGAGTCCTGGTTCCCAGCCCGATCCACATCAGTCCTGGGAGGAAAATGAGGTGGCTCTAGAATTCTGTACCTTGTCCCTGTCTCCCACTCTGGCCCTCTTGCTCTTTTAGTGGTGAGGAATTTGATGCTCAGGAAATCCAAGGACCCATCACTCACCCACCAGGTCCCCTGATATCCACACAGCCTCTGGAGCTGTGCCATCCACAGTATGGGTCCTGAGAAGCCAGACAGCTCCTAGGGAAAGCAGAGGCATGTGAAGCTGGAACCCTTTCCACTCCAGTCACTTAACATTCTGCTGCCTCTTCCTGCCCTTGCTTACAGGAGACTCCCAGCCTCATTCTCTCCTGCCCACCCCAGTCTCTCCACACCCTGGTTGCTGCCTACCTTCAGAATGCTTGAGGTACCCACACACACCCCAGCCATCCCCTATGTTTCCCTGCGAACCTCAAGACCTATTTCTATGCTCTTGCTGGCCCGGGGAGCTTGCCCACACAGGGCCTCAGGCGCCTCTCACCTCTGACAGGCCCCATGCCGGGCACACCGGCTGAGAGGGAGGTAGACAATACAGCCAGAAAAAGCCACAAAGAGCCTGTGACCCTCAGTGTCCAGCTCCAGCCCTATGATCCGTCGTGCTGTTAGGGCTGCCCGCTTCCCACTGCACCTAGGGTGAGGCCAGAAGGAACCAGAGATGGGCAGGTGAGGCTACCTTTACCCTGAGTGAGTAGAAAAACAGAAAGTGGGGAGGTGCACAAGAAACTGAGCACAACCCATGGAGCTGCCCTGCCCGACCACACTGTCCAGTCTTCTTGCCAAGCCTCTCTAGCTCAGAACTCCCACCCTGCAAAAGCCAATGTTGATGTTTCCAGCCCATTCCCACATCCACAGCTGCCACTTCCCATCCCATCCTTGCTCTGCAGGGGGCCTGCTCTCCAAAGGTCTCACCGGGCCGGGCTGTAGGCATCAATCTCTTCCAGGAGGATCGGCTCAGGTCCCCCAGATCGCCCACCTGGGGGCAGCACCTTCAGCACAGTCCCGTCGTTGGAGCCAAGGAACATGACTGTGATGTTACTGTGGGGACCAGCCATGCCATCCACAGCTACCTGGGTCAGTAGGGCCCTGGAGGAAAGGGCCTCAGGTCAGGGAACCTGTCTAGGGAAGCCTGAGCATTTGAGGGAGAGCCCGGCTGTCCTGGTAGCTGTGCTGTGCCCTCCCCCCAGGCCCCAGGGTTCCCTTCTTAGCTTTCTCCGTTCTACTTTCACAAGTTCTTCCTCCCACCAATGTGGTTTACCTTGTGGGGTCAAAGAAAAGGGAGGGTGGCTGAGGACCCGGGGGCTGTGGTCAGTGTTGTTCAGCCCCATACCTGCTAGTGAGGGTGAGTAGAGGCTGATGGGTGGCAGGTGGCACAGCGGGGTCCAGCAGCGGGTGAGCCTTGATGAAGGCCAGGACGTCATCAGGGAGGTCTCGAGAAGAGGAGAACAAGGCAGCTCCCCCTATTCCTGCACAGGATCCTGGCCTGGTGGGTGCAAGGGAAGGGGCTGCTTTGGGACTGGAAGCTAGAGCTTAAGTTAAGCTCTGTGCCCCCCCCCATTGCTCCCCCTCCACACAGACACTCATACCACTGCTCCCCTTCCCTGCCACAGCTCTTTGGTCCCACTGCAACCACACTATAGCTCCCCACCCTGACGCCTTGGACATCTCACCCCCTCCTCATAATCCCATCTTGCAGAAGCAAGCACCATCTGCCCCCACAAAAGCCACTCCATCTTGGGTACCTGGGTGAGGGGACCCTGTCCTCAGACACAGGAGTCCAGGCCCCATCCAGACTCCTCTGCTCCTTGAACTTGCCCTCAAACCCACGCTCAATCTCATCCAGGTAGAAGGCGCAGACAGCAGAGCCAGGGATGCTGGAGGAGCCAGAAAAGATGCAGGCTAGGTGTTGGAAGGACTGCACAGCTCTGCCCAGGAAGAAGCGGTGGCACCCTTCACGCACCACCTCAGGAGGTGGAGACTGAGGAGGTGGGGCAGCCACTGGGTGCCACACTCGGAGAAAACACGGTAGGCAAGACCGCAAACTGGCTTTGCTTAGAGGTGTCCTTGACTGCCCCCCATCAGTAGGCTGTGAAAGGGGAGTTTGGAGGCTGGTGAGGCAGGGGACAGATCAGGTCACACTAGTTAGACTAGTACCAACCTATTGGTCTGGGTGGTGAAGACCCCAAAGAGAGCAGAGCGGCCATGCAGGTTCACAGGCCCAGTCAAGGCCTGTAAGACGTCAAAATAGAAAGTAGAGTCCCCAGGGACAGAGCAGTTGAGCCGAAGCTTCAGGAAGGATGTCCAGTGGCGGTCCAAGGCCCGAGGCGAGCCCCCCATGTCACGTTTACACACTCGGGCTACTCGGGAGAACTGCACCTGGGGCAAGAGAGTGGAGCAGACAGCAGTGAAGGAGCCACAGGGCCTGCTGTGTGCACGAGCATGGTGAGTGAGCACCAAGGGAGCAACGTGTGGGGCACATAAATGAAGGGTGTGTTGTGGTGGGCCAGTGTGGGTCAAGGTGAGGGGCAGAGGCCTCGGGGCTATTCCAAGCAGGGGGCTGAGAGGCCAGGGGATTGCTTTGTGGAGATCACGGTCAGGAGCTCTCCTCCCACTCAGACTGGCTCCTCGGGATCCAGCAGAACCCTCCAGCTACCCACCCTGATGCCCACATCCTTACCCTCCCCAGCCGGGCATCCTCCACAGAGACCTCGCGGAAGAAGAAGTAGACATGGTCTCCGTGCTCCAGGGCATGGACGAAGTGTGGCTCTAAGGTGGGGAGTGACAGGGAAGGGTACAGAAGAGTATCTATCTGCTCAGAAGCTCCTGGCCCCACACCCCTCTCCCCATTGCGTACATACCCACTACCACACCCTCTGCCTGCTCCCTGCCACAGTCCTCCCTCTGCGCCGCCTCCCCAAGAACAGTCTCCTTTCCCCAGGCCCGCCCTGACCTCGGAGCCACTTGGAGTCGTACTTGGCGGAGCGGAGTGGGGGCTGAGGCCCAAGGCTTCTGTAGACTACAGCATCACTGGCCTGGAAATCTGCAGCTGTGGCTGAGTACAGGCTGCCCTCTGGAGGGAGGGGTGAAGTGGGGTCAGGGGAGGGCTCGGGGATCTGCATCCCGCCTCTTCTTGGGCTTCCCGCACCCCTGCCTAGGCCTGGCCCTGGCCCCTACCTCAACCCTCCACTCAGGGGAACAGGGGAAAAGACCGGTTGGGAGAGGAGCTAAGGTGGGAGCTCCCTCCAGCCACATGCTTGCTTCTCACATGCCCAGTTGCACACCTGCAAAGACGGCCACGTTGGACTGGGTGGCGTCAAAGGGGCATCGAGCCTGCCCACTCAGCTCCTCACCCTCCTGCTGCAGCGAAGTTATCTGGGGGCAGAGGGAGCAGATCCTGGAACCTTTAGGGTCTCGGAGTATGGCTCCACAGCCTCTCCCCTCCTGTCCCATTGCCTCCTCCCCTCCCTCTGAACCCTTGCATTCTGGACACTCCCATTCCCCAACCCCACTTCCTGGTCCTTTCCCATCAAACTGACTGCCATCTTGGAGTCCCCCCAACTCCCGTCCTGACCGCCACCCTCTCTTTTGTACCCCATAGCTGCGGCACACAGGGCTGAATGAGTTCGTTCCACAGGCAAGGAGCGTCTGGGAGTCCCAGGGAACAAGAACACGAATATAGTTGTAGCACTCGTCCTAGAGAACCCAAAATTCTAGGTCAGTGACGGGGTTCTGGGTCCGAGACAAGGGGGACAATAGATAGGTGGGCTACTCCTTTTGAGTCCATCAAAGCAATGTGGGATAAAATCCCAACTAAGCTGTTTGCTGGCCCTCTGACCTTCAGCAAATCCTTTGGCCTCTCTGAGCCTCACTTTTCTGTGATGTACGTAAGAGAAACTAAAAATCAGGAATTCCCTTTCCTCCCCATTTTCCCCTGTAGCTGGGACGGAAAAAGCATGAAGGAAATTGGGCATGGTAGCGACCAGTTAGACGGAGACTGGAGGCAGGGTAGTCCTCTCCTTCCCTCCACGTTCTTATCTTACCGTCAGCTTTCCCCGCACAGCACAGTTCTCCACATCTTGGCTCCTCCATGTTAGATACTGAAGGGAAAAGTCGAGGAGGGAAAATCATGGGGCAGCTGGGTTCTCTCCTCACATGATGGCTTCTTTTGGATTCTTCCCACCCACCTGACCCCCATTAGACCTCTCCCCGCCTCACCCCCACATCTGGACCTCTTCCCACACAGCCCCTCACCTTGTTGGGCACCAGCCCCTCCCCTTTTTCTTGGGCTTGAAGATCAAAGGAGAAAACGTGATCCCTAAAGGGGTAGAGAAGGAGGGATCAGAGCCTAGTCAAGGCACCCCAGCTGAGCTCCTTAGCCCCCACCTTACCCACTGTCAGCTGTTCAGGGACAAACAGTGCAGACCTTCTGCCCCCTGCCCACCCCTTAACTCCATGCCTTGGCATTTGTGCTCTGGGTCCAAGCATGTCCACACCCCATGGCTTGTGCACCTGCATGTGTCCCCTACAAGATGCTGCAGTGGCCATGCAGGTCCCATGTCTGCCCAGGAGCATGCATGTCTGCCCCACAACTGTGCCACGGCCAGTTTACCGGGCAGCCACTAGCAAGGTCCGGTTCAAGGTCAGGAATCTCTGAAAGTCCAGCCCAAGTTCTGCAGCCACAGAATCATCCTCCAGGCCCCGAAACCAGGATAATGGGGAATTACCTAGAGGACACAGAGAGGTGGGTGCTGAGGGCCAGCCAGGATACCACACGCTTCCCAACACCCTCTCCAACCCTATGAAACGCAGCAGTGGCACACGGGGTATGGGAGGTTAGAGTGCCCAAAAGCTGTTCCTAACAATGATACCATCACTGAGTGCTTAACCTCTGCCAAACACAGTGTTAGCACTTTGCACCCACTGTCTCATGTAATGCATAGTCCTATGAGGTAGCTTTGGCCCCATTTTCCAGATGAGGAGCCTGGGGCTAGAAGCCATTTAGGAATCTGCTCATTTAGTTCGGAAGCGGCAGGAATCAGGATTCAGATCCAGGTCTGCCTGCCTCCAGAGCTGAGCCTAGGCCCTTCTCGGAACTGCCTTGGGACTGGCAATTTCCTTTCACTCCTCCCTTGCCCACTGTCCCACCGGAGCATTTACTAACTCCATTTCTCCCAGCCCTCTCTGCGCCCTCCCCTCAAGGCTCTTCACAGGCCACCTCAGCCCTCCAAGTTTTCTGCTTCCTCTGACCACCTCACCTCCAGCATCCACCTGGCCAGCTCACGGTGGAAACCACAGTCATCAGTGGTCAAAGGATAGCCAGAGTTCAGGGATAAATGATTTAACATTGCTAATGTGCTTGGAACTGCTTCTAGCACATAGGAGTGTTTGCTATTCTTATCTATCCCTCAACAATTATTCCCTGTAACCAAACTGCAGTTCCTCCATCCTTAAAATTCCTCTAAATCCAGGCCAGGCGTGGTGGCTCATGCCTGTAACCCCAGCACTTCAGGAGGCCAAGGCAGGCGGATCACGAGGTCAGGAGTTCAAGCTCAGCCTGGCCAACACAGTGAAACCCTGTCTCTGCTAAAACTACAAAAATTAGCCAGGCTTGGTGGCAAGTGCCTGTAATCCCAGCTACTCGGGAGACTGAGGCAGGAGAATCACTTGAACCCAGGAGGCAGAGGTTACAGTGAGCTGAGATTATGCCACTGTACTCCAGACTGCAAATAGATAAAGGTTCTTCTCAGAAAAAGTGGGGTTATGCTTTTTATCATGGTCGACTTATTGGTGGTACCAGTGGTGAAGAGGGAGGTAAGAGATGATGGGAACCACTGAACTAGTATTAGGTCTTCTCTTTGTAGCTAAGAATAACAGCAAACACATATAAAGCATTATTTTGTGCCATACAGTGTTCTCAGCACTTTACATGTATAACCTCATTTAATCCCTAAATAACTCCATGAGGTAGAAGACTTTTTTTTTTTTTTTTAAAGACGGGGTTTCACCATATTGGTCAGGCTGGTCTCAAACTCCTGACCTCAGGTGATCCGCCCGCCTCAGCCTCCCAAAATGCTGGGATTATAGGCGTGAGCCACTGCCCTGGAGACCTTTTTTTTTAAATCTCCCTTTTTTTTTCTTTTTAATCTTCCTTTTTTTTTAAGAGATGGGGTAAGGGGTTGGCGGTGGGAGGACTCTGGCTGTGCTGCCCAGGCTGGACTATAGTGGCTGTTCACAGGCGCCATCACAGAGCACTACAGCCTCCAACTCCTGGGTTCATGTGATCTTCCTGCCTCAGCCTCCTGAGTACCCACCACCAGCTCACTCAGAATAATACTATTGTATTCATTTTACAGCTGAGGAGACTGAGGCAAAGAAAGGTTAAGTAACTGAACCAAGGTCACACAGCTAGTGAGTAGCTTAGCAGGGATTCAAACCTGCTAAGGTTTGGTCTAGCTGAGAGTCCATGTTCTTAACCTCCAGATGATGCTGCCTTTAAGTGAAGAAACCAAGCCCAGGGATGAGAAGCAGCTGGCGGGAGGTGTCAGCTCACTCTGCCTGTTTGCTTCCTTTCGCTGGTCTGGCTGTCAGCTTCCTGGAGGCTGGGAGCCTCCTGCACGTGGCCTCCCACACAGGGGGGTCTCAGTCTAATTGCTCACAGAGGTGGGGCAAGGTAGGTACTGGGCACTCACCTTGAAGGTCAGAGATCAACAGAGGGAGGGGGTCCTGGGGAAAGGCGGCCTGGGTATGGGGAAGCGAGAGCAGCAGCAGCAGTAGCAGCAAGGGCATGAAGTGGGGGGCACGGGGCATCCTGTGCGGGGCAGCTCAGGCCCCAGGGGGTGCCCCCTCACCCATATGCTGGCCCTGAAAGGGGAGACAGGGAAAAGTGGGGGAGGAGCCAAGTTCCCTCTCCCCTGATGCAAGCCAGCAGGCTCCTCTCCTGGTCTATCCCCAGAAGACCCTGTGGGGTGGGGGAAAGAACCCTCTCCTCGGCACTGCCCCAGTCCCAGCCACCTGTCATTGTCACTCAAGGCCCTTCCCTCTCCAACTGGCCCACACTGGCTGGTGTGAGGCCTGCAAGAATGACCCCAGGTAAGGACAGGACACACCCGCTCCCGCTGTCAGCCTTCTCAGCTTTTCCTCCTCGCTCCTGACTGGGTCTGGGACATTCAGTAGGTGACACCTCCTGGCCCCCCTCTTGCTAACCCCTTCTCAGCTATAATTAGAGACTGAAGCCTTAAAATTATAAATAGTGACTCCTTGGCACTGGGAGGAGGAAGAGGGCACCATGTCTGACTCCCCTCCCTCCCAGACCTCCACAGCAGCCTGGGAGCAATGCAGGCACTGTGCCCAGGTGGGGCGGCCCAGGTGGGGCGGCTGTGAGGCTGCCACTGTCCTTTCTAGAGTTGAGGAAGACAGAGTTGGGGTAGGCAGCCTAGAGGTCACTGTCTGGTCTAGGCTCACGCTTCAGGGGCCCTTCCCACTGCTGGGGAAGACGCTGAGTAGGGATGGGAGTTGTAGGGGGGTGCTGTCTTCACCAAAAATGAATCTGTATCAAAGCCAGATCAGAGGCTAAATTTAGCTCTGGCTGCAGCTGTCTGCCCGACCACTGTGCCACCCCCTCCAGGCTCTCTAGCCCCCTGCTCCCTCCCTGGCTCCTAAGAACCGGTGCATGTACTTGAGGGGGGAGGAGAAGACCCACCCACTGAGAAGCCCGGGGTAGAAGGGATTGGTGAAGCGAATGGCTAAACGTGCCCCTCTTTCCCTTCTTTCCCTCATCTGGTGCCTCTGAAATTGAAATATAAATAATTCAGTGACAGGCAGGCAGTTGTAGTCCAAAGTCCAGAAAAAGATGGATATGGTGGAAGAGGTGGTAGACAGGTCTCCTTCCACCCATCAGCCTCCCTCCACCAGATGACCCTGGCTGGGGCCCACAGTAGGAGGTACATACCAGCTTCCTTCCTTCCCCTAGAATTGAAGTGAGGGGCTCAGTCAGTGCCAAAAATCAGGTCAGAAGGGTGAGAATCCTTTCTTTTGTGAGCAGGTAACTATCCTTCACCAACCCTTAGTTGCCCATCCTAAAACAAACCCTGAGCTTCCAGGCCAAGCCCCCTTCCATCTCCCCAGTAATTCTGCTCTTGAAGCCAGGACCCAAGTGTTCCCCCCCACCCCCAATCCAGCATCACTGGTGGGGAGGCTGACGTCAGGTGGTGTCCCAAGAGAGTTGGAGGAGGGAAAAGAGTAGGAACACCTAATGATGACCCCCCCTTCCCCAGGGGCAGAGTAGGAGCCAGCTAACGACCCTCTGGTGTTGAAAGGCTGAGCCGTCCTCCTCCCCCAACATGCTTCCGGATACTGTTCCCAGGGGAAGAGAAAGGGCCATAGCTTGTCTCTTATCCTCCCCAACCTGCTCTCCCCACCACCCCCCTGCCTCCAAGTTGCCCTGAGCAACTAGTACCTTCACCCTGGAAACAACTTTGGTCTCTGGCAAAGTGGGGAGAAGAGCCAGCCCCTCTTCCTGCTCATGCCTGCTTCCACCCCCTGCTCTCAGGAGCTGCCGCCCTTTCCTTACCTGGGGTGGTGACTCCTGTGGGGGCGTGAGGGGAATAGGAAACCTCTGACCTGATGGAAGACAGGACAAAGGAGGGAAGAGACTGAGTTACACTCCCCTTACCACATCCCTTAAAAGTAAATGTAAAAATTCAAGAAAAGTCTGCTGAGGCTTAGGTAGGGGAGATGCCTTGAAAATGGGAGGGGACTGATGACACTTATTAATAGTTTGGTTACAAAGGTGCCAGTGGCTTCACGCCCAGACATGTAGGGGCAGGGCAAGGGGATGGCCCCTTGCTAGAAACTCCTAGAACTACAAGGCCAGCCTTGGCAAAGGGGGTCACTAGAAGAGTTTGTGGGACATGACGACCACTCCCATGTTAAAGCCCTCAGAATCCAACAGCCTTCTTAGCAAAAGCGCCTTAGCTAGGGACAATAGAGGCTAATTTGCATCTCATTTACATGCTCTTCATTTCCAGGCAAAATGCTCTGATCTGATAGCAAGCACCCTCAGCCCTTCCTTCCTCCCTGAGAGAGCAGGCTCTGCCTCCCTCCCACCCATTTACACACACACACACACACACACACACACTTTAGGGTGGATTAGTCCAGCCTCTAAACACTTGACTGGCCTTTGCATTGGCCCTCTAGACTCAACTATGATATATCTTTGAGGGCCTGTAGCTGTTTTGGGGGAGCAGCATCTGGGCAGCTCCTCAACTCCTGGCCTGGAGAAAAGATCGCTCTGCCCTGGAAGAATCCGAGCTGTATCACACCCCCATCTGAAGCACATGGGAGAGACCTGGCTGACTCTTTCTCCCCTTTCCAGATCCTCCCCCTTGCTGGGAGGAGGAAACAGCCCTTCTCTCTCCTGGCCCTGAAGCCACCTCTGGGGAATGGCTGGGGTCATAGCCAGAGTCTAGCAGAGCTGGGGAAGGGATGGAGAAGGGGAGACTGGGCTGGGGACAATAGCAGGAAGCCTTCGGGCTGGTGGCCGCCCCAGTCCACCTTCCTCAGAGGGAGCAGGGTCGCGCCCAGGGGCCTTGTGGAACTGGAGCCTTCCTTTCTCCAAGGCATTTCCCCGACTCTTAGCTCTCAGCCCCAGCTCAGCACTTACCCTCCTTCCCACCCAACCCCCAGCCAAGACAATCCAGGTGTCTAGAGCCTGGAAAGAGGTGGGCCTAGGGCCAGGGGCTCGACGTGTCTCCCCCTTACTGGATCCGGGGCTCCGAGGAGGGGCCGGTAGCAGAGTCTGGGCCGGGACCGGGTCCCAGAGCCACGTTAGCGGGAGGAGGGGCTGGAGGGGCCTGCAGGCGCAGACAGAGTGGGGATGGGAGCGGGGGTTGGGGAGCGGAGGCGGGTCTCCCAGGCCAGGGAAACAGGGCCAGAGGCTGAGAACCGACGAGGGCGGGCCTGAGGCCGGCGCTGAGTGGGGTCTGTGGGCTCGGGAGGCAGTCGCCAGCTCGGATGTCCTCCTTGGGAGACCTCGGTCTAACAAAGCCCCGGGCCGAGCGGGCTGAAGGACGGAGATGGGCACTGGGACCAAGGTTGCTCTGGGGCCCCATTCGCCTCCTCTGTGCATCAGCCGACCCCTCAGAGGGTGCTCAGACTCCGGCTTGCACAAGGACAGAGGTGCATCCGTGACACAAAGTCCGGAATGGTGCGCCCCTCTTCCCATCCCTTCGGGGGCGTCAGGAGGGTCTAATTCTCCGCGGGTCTCGGAGCCTTAGTTTCCCTGCCGAAAAAGCAAGGGACCAGGTTTTCCACCTTCTCTACGGTGCGCGCCTCAAATGATCCTTTTCGCGCTTCCCAATCCTGCGGGATGCGACTCGAAGAAAGCCCAGTTGAATGAGGTGCCCAGACTCTCCTCCCACCAGTACAGTTACGGGGCTCGGCCACGGTCCCTCCTTCGTCCCTGCACCCCAACTTCGTTGACCCTCTCCGTCAGCCAGGCACACGGGGCGCCGACACCCTCCCTGGTCTCTTAGCGCTCAGAAGCTTGCCCCCGCCGGCCGCGCCCTCCCCGCCTCCCCGCAGCCCCTTCCCTGCCCGGGGTACTTGCTCCGGGATCCGGGTCAGCGCAATCGAGATCGCCGCGGACGGCCCTCGGCCACGCGCCGCGCGGAGTTCGCAATCCGTAGCTGGGCTCAGGCGAGCTGCGATGAGCGTCCGAATTGGATGGTGCTCGAATTTGGGGTCCGGGGTGCTATCGGGAGAGCCCTGGGTCGGAGTCCAGCCGCGGAGCCGCGGAGGAAAACAATGCGACCGCCCGGGGCTCTGGGCTCGGCCCCAGCGGCCCCGCCCGCCTCCCCGCCGGACCCACCTCCTGCTCGCCTTTGGGTGGCCGCGACTAATCCCGCCCTCGGAGGGCGGTGAGACACCGCCTTCTCGTCACCTCTCTGCCAATAGTGCCGCCCGGGGAGGGGCGCCCGGAGCTCCGTCCACCCGGAGGGCCTGGCCGGGAGGCTGAGACGGAGAGACCCACGAACTGCCGCTGACTCTGGGCAGAGGAAGAGAGACATACACCAGCAGGGACCGGCTGGCAGAGGAGAGGCCCCTGGGGAGAAATTTCACAAGAGAGGGAAGGGAGCTGAGAGGAGGAAGAGACCGGAAACCTGGGAGCCTCGGCAGGGCTGGGCTGGGCTGTCAGAGCCTGCGCGATCCGTCCCCCTTCCCCTCCTCTACGGCTCCGGCGACCCGGCTCCCGACGGAGCCTCCTGCGTCTCCCTGACTCTGCCCCTATCGCTCCTTTGCTCCTCTCTGTGCGTTTTCCCTGTGTCTCCTTAGTTCTCCCCGTAGGCCTCCTCTGGTTCGTCCTGACCCCAATAAGGAGGCCTAGCATGCGCGTGGGGGCTGGAGGCCTGGGAAAGGAGAGGACGGTGTCAGCGGGAGGCATCCCTTGTTTCCAGGATCTCCTCCCTTCCCTCCTTTACGAAGCAGCATGGGTTTGGGCCACTATGGCAGGAACTAGCTAACAATCAGGCTGTCGGGTCACGGAAGAGGGCAGGTGAGAGACTGAAGCCAAAACAGATGTGGAAACCAAGACTAATTGACTCAGAGAAAGACCCAGAAAGAGTAGCAACGCCAAGACCTGAGAGAAAGTAACCCGCACAGCCTTCCTGCCCCACAGACACATGTCCCGTCGTTCCTCAGAGGACCCTGACATCCCTCCACACCGCAACACTGCCCCTTCTTCCTCCCCACCCTCATAAAGCCCTTGGGCATGTCAGTGAGGAGGAAGAATAAGGCTGCTAGAGACAGTACTGCTTGTCACCTTGGTATTGCCTGGTAGGATTCTTCTCTACGTGGGGCTGGGACAAAAGACATTCTCAAAATTCCCCAGGAAAGTGGGTGGCTTGGGAGGCACTGACATTCCCAGATAGTTTTATCTGACCAAACACTTCTACCCACATCTTGGACTCTGAACTAGAGGAAAGGAGGAGGAAGGGATTTACCACTTTAGGCCAGGCTTAACTGGACTGTGATCAGGGAGGGTAGCATCCACACCTAAGCTAAGCCCTGCAGTGAGTATTCAGGAGACTTAAACACAGACACACATGCACACACACACACACAGAGAGAGACAGAGATTTAAGGCCAGGGGAGCTAGCATGATGAACAGTTACTCAGTAAAGTCAGATCTTAAAAAAAAGAGGAAGATAAACAGGGGCAATATCTACACAGGATGAACTGGCGAGGGTGGGTCCAAGGCAATTCAACAAGAGATTTTGAGAGAAAGACACCTCAAAATACAGAGGCACTGAGAGGTTAAAAGAAGTCTCCCGCGCTCCTAGCACAGGGTTTAGGTACTCAGATACATGCTTATTGAATAGGTTAGTGAATGGGGATTAAGGTGTAACTCATTTAAAGTTCTAGGGCCCAGCTCAAATCCCAGTTCAATCCAATATGTATTAAACACTTACTTTCTACTACTTTGTGTAGTAGATTGTGTAGACAAAATCTACTACACAATCCACTGTGGATTGTAGTCCCAGTCTTTAAGAAAGTGATAATATATTTGAATTAAAATTTAAGATTTATACGTACTAAACTATTAAAAAGCAACACCCAAGTCTCAAAAAAAAAAGCTACATTGAACATAGATTTCCAAATGTGCAAAGAAGATAATAAATATTCTCCAGAAGACTGCACAGAAAGATGTTGGATACATTTTACCATGGAGGACAGCAAAACTTTGGTGGGAGTTGGCTTGTTACAAAAGAAAGTGTTCCCGAAGGACACAGCTTCAGCAAAAGCTTTTACTTGGTGAGCAAGGAGCCTGCAGCATGGATAACAAAAAGGTCCTGTGCGGCTGCTACGTGGGAAAGGCACTAGTTAGGAGCAAGGGAAGGGAAAAGGGGAAGACAAATTACAGAAGACCTGGAATGCCTAGGGTGAGCCAGTTAAAATCGTCTGACAGGAGCAGGATGTCATTTTAAATTCTTGAAAAACAGTGCAACTTGTCTTCTTCTTCTTTTTTTTTTTTGAGATGGAGTTTTGCTCTTGTTGCCCAGGCTGGAGTGCAGTGGCAAGATCTCAGCTCACTACAATCTCTGTCTCTCGGGTGCAAGTGATTCTCCTTACTCAGCCTCTCAAGTAGCTGGGAATACAGGCATGCACCACCGCACCCAGCTAATTTTTTTATTTTTTGTAGAAACGGTGTTTCTCCGTGTTAGGCGGATTTCGAACTCCTGACCTCAGGGATCCACCCTGCCTCGGCCTTCCAAAGTGCTGGGATTACAGGCAGGAACCACCTCCCCCGGAGCTTTTTTTTTTTTTCTTTTTTTTTTTTCTTTAAGTAAGAAGATAGAGACCTACTAGCAAGAAAATAGGGAGGTCTAAAGGTGACAGGAAAGGGACAATCAGATAAGGGTGATGGGAACAGAAAGAAACAAATGAATCTAAGAGCTATTTCAAAGGACAAATCAAAATGACTCTTTTGGCTGGGCGAGGTGGCTCATGCCTGTAATCCCAGCACTTTGGGAGGCAGAGGTGGGCAGATCACCTGAGGTCAGGAGTTGGTGACCAGCCTGGTCAATGTGTCAAAACCCCATCTCTACTAAAAATACAAAAAAATATAAATAAAAAATTAGCCGGACGTGGTGGTGGGCACCTGCAATCCAGCTACTGGGGGGAATTGCTTGAACCCTGGAGATGGGAGGTTGCAGTGAGCTGAGATCACACCACTGCACTCCAGCCTGGGTGACAGAGTGAGACTCCATTTCAAAAAAAAAACAAAAAACCACTCTCTTTTTTGTCCCTTAGTGTTCTGAAGAAAATCACACAGTCCTACAGATTGAGTTGGATAAGCACTTTTCCAATCCCAGGAGATATTTCAAATTTCCACCTTTTTTTTTTTTTTGCAAGTTCCTTTCCTTACCATTTCCTTGTTCGTCTCAGGAAAACCATCCTCCATCTTCACAGAAAATAGATAATAAGGTGAGAATTCTGTCAACTTTTTGCTCCCTACAGATATACTTAGCTGTATCATCATGTCTCTCATCCCATTGAATGTCATCACATCACCTGGCCAAGGTTTACCTATGATGTTATGATAAGCCCTATGCAGTCAGGACCCGGTTGTCTATCTTGCTCAACACTGTATCTTTCCTTGTAGCATAATGTCTGCACACAAAAGGTATTAACTTAAAAAAAAAAATAGAGACAGGGGCTCACTGTGTTGCCCAGGCTGATCTTGAACTCCTAGGCTCAAGTGATCCTCCCACCTGGGCCTCCCAAAGTGCTGGGATTACAGGTGTGAGCCATCATCCCAGCTGTAACCTGTCCTTTTCTACTGATATTTTCCCCTTAGCATACGCACATGCTCAGGTAATTTTCCCATGATTAAAAATGTTTCCCATGAAAAAAGTTCCAAACTTTCCCTTAATCCTTGTCTCCACTTAGTCATCACTCAATTTCTCTCTTCCCTTCATAGCTAAGCGTCTCAAGTTACCTATGCTTGCTATATTCATTTTCATGACTCTCCTCAATCATTTTAGTTTTTGCCCCCGTCAGTCCACTGAGACTGCTCTCATTAAGGCCACCAATGACCTCCTGGTCACATTCAATGAACAACTCTTCAGTCTTTATCCTTTTGCCCTCTCTGTGGCATTTGACCCTGTTAATCCCTCCTTCCTTGAAATGCTTTCTTCTTTTGCCTCCTGAGGTTCATCTTTCTCTTAACAGAGATTAGAGCCTTAATAAATATATATTTTTAATGAATGGATAGCTTCACTTCCATTAATGTGGCTTTTTTTTTTTTTTTTTTTTTTTTTTTGGAGTCTCCCGCTGTCTCCAGCCTGGAGTACAGTGGCATGATCTCAGCTCACTGCAACCTCTGCCTCCTGGGTTCAAGCCATTCTCCTGCCTCAGCTTCCCAAGTAGCTGGGACTATAGGCACCTGCCACCACGCCTGGCTAACTTTTTGTATTTTTAGTAGAGACGGTTTCACCATGTTAGCCAGGATGGTCTCGATCTCCTGACCTCATGATCTGCCCGCCTCGGCCTCCCAAAATGATAGGACTACAGGTGTGAGTCACTGCGCCCGGCTTAGCCATCTCTGACTTCTCTTTATGTGCTGGTATTCCCTAGGGTCATGGCCTTAGCCACCTTTTTCTGCTCTACACATTCTCATTGGTCAAGATAATCCACCAATGAGAATAGTCACAAAACCAACAGTTACGATAAACCTTATATGCTGCTTACCATAAAATCTAGGTGTTCAACTGAGGTCTTTCTCCTGAGTTTTATACTCATGTATACAGTTGCTTATTGGATACTTCCATCTGGACTTTTCATGTTTACTGCTTAAAGACGGGAAGCTTGTCTTTTATCTTTTTTGTCCCCAGCACTTAATCATAATGCCTGACATACAGTAAGTAGAGGAAGAAATAAATGCATCCAAGATTAAAAACAAAAAAACATACTATGGCTTAGAAGGAAAAAACAACAACAACGACAACAACAAAAACCCAAAACAAAAAAAGAGTAAAAGCTGTGAACTATCTCCAGCCGTGTCAGGCTTACTTGACTGCTTTAAATCACACTAAATTTACTCGTCCTGAACCGATGTGGGAGTACTGATCCTAACCATGGTAAAACCTGAGCTATAATAAACATAGGACTGTTCCATCCTGAAATCTTTTCCAAATAACTGAAGTTTATCCCATTAAGTGCAAAAACCTTCATTTTGCCTCAAAGTAGAAATTGCTCAAAAAAGTGCTATTCATTTCCTGTAGACTTCACAGTGGAAAAATCACCATTGGGAGCCACTGAGACTTAGCTACATTCATCTCTGGAGTGTGGCTTTGGATAAACCACTTATCTCTAAGTCTGTCAGCGGTAAGTGGACATACTACCTTCCTGCCTACCTCTTAGGATCAAATAAGATACTGTAGGTGAAATGTTTTGCAAATTCAAAAGTGTTTTCCACATTTAAGATACCATCATTTGGCTGGGGTACACAGTGACTCACTCCTGTAATCTCAGCCCTTTGGGAGACTGAGGCAGGAGATCTGCTTGAGTCCAGGAGTTTGAGCCTGCAGTGAACTATGACTGAGCCACTGTACTGCAACCTGGGCAAGATAGCAAGACCCTGTCTCTCTCTTTTTTTTTTTAAATAAGATGGGGTTTCACCATGATGGCTAGGCTGGTCTTGAACTCCTGACCTCAGGCGATCCACCCAATTCGGCCTCCCAAAATGCTAGGATTACAGGCATGAGCCACCGCGCCGGGCCAAGACACTGTCTCTAAAAAAAAAACCTTTTTTTCGGCTGGGTGCAGTAGCTGATGCATGTAATCCCAGCACTTTGAGAGACCAAGATGGCTGGATCACAAGGTCAAGAGTTCAAGACCGGTCTGTCCAAGATGGTGAAACCCCTTCTCTACTAAAAATACAAATATTGGCCAGGTGTGGTGGCTCACGCCTATAATCCCAGCACTTTGGGAGGCCAAGACGGGAGGATCACAAGGTCAGGAGATTGAGACCATCCTGGCCAACATGGTGAAACCCCATCTCTACTAAAAAAAAACAAAAAATTAGCCAGGCATGGTGGTGCCCGCCTGTAGTCCTAGCTACTTGAGAGGCTGAGGCAGGAGAATCGTGTGAACCGGAAGGCAGAGGTTGCAGTGAGCCGAGATTGCGCCACTGTACTCCAGCCTGGCGACAAAGCAGGACTCCATCTAAAAAAAAAAAAAAAAAAAAAAAAAGCCAGGCATGGTTAGTGGCACATGCCTATAATCCCAGCTACTTGGGAAGCGGAGACAGGAGAATCGCTTGAACCCAGGAGGCAGAGGTTGTGGAGGGCTGAGGTCGCACCATTGAACTCCAGCCTGGGCAACAAGAGTGAAACTCTGTCTAAAAAAAAGAAAAGAGAGAAAGCACAGACAAGAGTTGACGCTGGCTCACACCTGTAATGCCAGCACTTTGGGAGCCAAGATGGGCAGACAGCTTGAGGCTAGGAGTTTGAGACTAGCCTGGCCAGCATGGTGAAACCCTGTCTCTACTAAAAATTCAAAAACTAGCCAGGGGTGGTGGTGAGTGCTGACTTAATCCCAGCTGAGGCAGGAGAATCGCTTGAGCCTGGGAGGTAGAGATTGCAGTGAGCCGAGATCATGCCACTGCACTCCAGCCTGGGTGACAGGAACAGAGCAAGACTCTGTCTCAAAAAAAAAAAGAGAAAAGAACAAAAAGACTTTGAAGCTGGTGAGGAAAACAACTAAAGACTAGTAGCAGAATCCTGAATTCAGAAGTTATTACTGTATTTGCATCTTCTTGTATTTTTAGTCCCTTTATTCTTGTTTTTCAACTAGATTATACATTCTTACAAAAAAACCTTTTGTTTTCCCTGTGATTTTGGTAGTGCTACCCATTCTGGGCCCCAGAGTGTGTGTTCAGGTTGACAGAGCATACAGAAGTAGAATGCTGCCACATTCATTATGGGGCTGACATTATTACCTCATGACCTCGTGAGGTCATTACCAGATAAAACATGCTTGAGAACTGAGAGGTCCTCATTCTAGCACTTGCTAGCTCTGTAGCTTGGGGACAGGTTATTTAACCTCTTTACACCTCAGGTGTTTTTTTCCCACCAGCAAAAAGGACGTAGTGACATTTAGTTCATAAGAATATTGTGAGGAGTGAGATATTTATACAACATCTAACAGAATGCACCCAACAAATGCTAGCTCCTTTTTTTACTTCCTACTTCCCTCCCCTGAACTCAGTGCCTTCTTTTCCATCTGCCCGTATACCTTTCTCTATAACCATTCCCTCTCTTTTGCATTTTATTACATTTTTATTTTTGAGATGGAGTCTTACTCTGCTGTCCAGGCTGGAGCGCAGTGGCTCAATCTCGGCTCACTGTAACCTCTGCCTCCTGGGTTGAAACGATTCTGCCTCAGCCTCCTGAGTAGCTAGGACTACCACGCCTGGATAATTTTTTTGTATTTTTAGTAGAGATAGGGTTTCACCATGTTGGCCAGGTTGGTCTCGAACTCCTGACTTCAAGCATCAACCTGCCTCAGCCTCTCAAAGTGTTGAGATTATAGGTGTGAGCCACCGTGCCTGGACTCCTTGGCTTTTTTTTTTTTTGAGATGGAGTCTCGCCCTGTCGCCCAGGCTGGAGTGCAGTGGTGCTACCTTGGCCCACTGCAACCTCTGCCTCCCAGGTTCAAGTGATTCTCCTGCCTCAGCCTCCCAAGTAGCTGGGATTGCAGGTGAGCACCACCAGGCCCAGCTAATTTAGTGTATCTTTAGTAGAGACGAGGTTTCACCATGTTGGCCAGGCTGGTCTCGAACTCCTGACCTCATGATCCATCTACCTCAGCCTCCCAAAGTACTGGGATTACAGGCATGAGCCACTGTGCCTGGCTGACATTTTCTAAGCCTCCTTCTCCACTGGTTCCTTTCTCTCAGCCTAGAAATGTGCACAAGTGAAAGCTAAAAATAGTCCCTCTCTTAGGCTGAGCACAGTGGCTCATGCCTGTAATCCCGGCACTTTGGGAGGCCAAGGAGAGCAGATCACTTGAGGTCACGAGTTTGAGACCAGCTTGGGCAACATGGCAAACCTGAATCCACAAAAAAATACAAAAATTACATGGGCATGGTGGTGCATGCCTGTACTCCCAGCTACTCTGGAGGTTGAGGTGGGAGGATCATTTGAACCCAGAGGTGGAGGTTGCAGTGAGCCGAGATCACACCACCACATTTCAGCCCAGGCAATAGAGTGAGACTCCGCCTCAAAAAAAGAAAGAAAAAAAAAAGTCCCTCTCTTAATCCAGCTCTCCATCCCCTTAGGCTTTCTCTTTGCCACTGAACGCTTCAAAAGAGTTGTTAACATTTTCAAATCCAAGTTGTATGAAAGACCCTCAGCTCTGGACAGTGGAGTGATGAAGAGAGAGATGGGAATAAGAAAGGAAACACGACCCAGCCTCCATCTCCAAAGAACCCGTGATTCTGGAATCGGGTATGCTACTTCTGAATTTCAATCTACTCTTCAGCGTTTCACAACCAATCAGCTTTCTACTCCTTTCCCTTCTTCCAGAACTTTCTTGTAAAATCTTCAAATCCCAACCTGGGTCAGGTGACAGGGTGAGACCCTGTGTCTAAAAATAAAAACTCTTTTCTCATCCAGGCGTGGTGGCTGAAGCCTATAATCCCAGCACTTTGGGAGGCCGAGGTGGGCAGATCACTTGAGGTCAGGGGTTCAAGACCAGCCTGGCCAACAAGGTAAAACCCCATTTCTTAAAAAAAGAAAAAACACACAACTCTTTTCTCAGCCAAATTTTATTGAACATCTAACTCGTTCCCACTGAGCTAATTATTTCACTTCCTTGATCGAATACCTTAAGTGTCTCCTTACTACCTATAGGAAAAGTCTGTACTCTGAAGCAACTTTTTTTTTTTTTTTGAGACAGTTTTACTCGTTGTCCAGGCTGGAGTGCAATGGCTCAATCTTGGCTCACTGCAATCTCCGCCTCCTGGGTTCAAGCGATCCTCATGCCTCAGCCTCCCGAGTCGCTGGAATTACAGACATATACCACCACACCCTGCTAATTTTGTATTTTTAGTAGGGATGGGGTTTCTCCATGTTGGTCAGGCTGGTCTTGAACTCCCGACCTCAGGAGATCCACGTGCCCTCAGCCTCCCAAAGTGCTGGGATTACAGGTGTGAGCCACCGAGCCTGGCCTGGAGCAACTTTTTTTCTCCCCAGTTGGTGAAGATTGTTTTTCATGGAGCAACTTTTTTAAAGCTTGCCATGATCTGATCTTTTTCCTTCTTCACTTATCTCTCAAACAACCTACACTCCAGACATAAATCGCCACTTTCTGAGAATGTCCTGTATTATGTTTTCTTCCTGCATGTGCTTATTCTGTCCCCATCATCTGAGACTTCTTCCCCATCTCTGGCTGTTAAGTAGTTGAATCTATCTTTCCGAGTCTACCTCTTCAGCCCTATCATAATTAAGCTTCTTTAAATCTCTATTAAAGTTAATGGCATTGTTTGACTGGTGTTACTGTTATTTATGCTTAAGTTTCTCTCCCTGGCCAGATTCCCTGTAAGATCCTTGATGGTAAGTATTTTTGTCTCATTCAACAACTATGACTTCCAGGATCAGTGCAGTGGCTCACGCCTGTAATCTCCACACTTCGGGAGGCCAAGATGGGAGTATTGCTTGAGCCCAGAAGTTCAGCCTGGGCAACATAGTGAGACCCTCCTCTCTACAAAAAAGAAAGAAAGAAAGAAAGAAAGAAAGGCTTGGTGGTGTGCACCTCTGGTCCCAGCCACTTGGGAGGCTGAGGTAGGAAGATGGCTTGAGCCCAGGAGGTCAAAGCTGCAGTCAGCTGTGATGATGCCACTGCACTCCAGCCTGGGTGGCAGAGTGAGACCCTATCCCAAAAACAAAGCAACAAACAAACCCAGCGGTGGCTTCCCCTCATTTTTGTATTCCTTTAGCAACTACAAAGCTCAATAGGCCCTGCCAGGTGTGGTGGCTCACACCTGTAATCCCAGCACTCTGGGAGGCCGAAGTGGGTGGATCACTTGCAGTCAGGAGTTTGAGACCAGCCTGGCCAACATAGTGAAACCCCATCTCTACTAAAAATAGAAAATGTAGCTGGGCTGGTGGTGCGCACCTGTCATTGCAGCTACTTGGGAGGCTGAGGCAGGAGACTCGCTTGAACCCGAGAGGCGGAGGTTGCAGTGAGCCAAGATCGCACCGTTGCACTCTAGCCTGACCGACAAGAGCAAAACTCCATCTCAAAAAAGAAGGAAAAAGAAGACTGGGTGTAGTGGCTCACACCTGTACTCCTAGCACTTTGGGTGGCCGAGGCAGGTGGATTGCCTGAGCTCAGGAGTTCAAGACCAGCCTGGGCTATACGGTGAAACCCCGTCTCTACTAAAATACAAAAACTTAGCCGAGTGTGTGGTGTGCGCGTCTAGTCCCAGCTATTCGGGAGGCTGGGGCAGGAGAATCGCTTGAACCCACGAGACAGAAGTTGCAGTGAGCCGAGATCGCGCCGTCGCACTCTAGTCTGGGCGACCAAGCGAGACTCCTTCTAAAAAAAAAGTCCTCAGTAGGCTTGTTCCTCTAGGCTACTAGGCTAGTGAGTGCTGTGCTGACACCTGCTGGTCGCCTGTGCTTCAGCAGCCCTGGTCCCCACACCTTCCTCCCTTCGGTATTAAGGGTTGTGGCAGTCTGTGCCCTTACCTGCCAGGCACTGGAATGACATATTAACTACTTTCCCCACAGCACCACCTCTCAGTCTTCAGAACTTGTCCCCCTGACTCCCTACCCCAGAAATCTGGACTTTACATCCTTCCAGTACTGTAGAAATAGGACAGGATCGGCAGAAACTGGGCAGCAAGAAAAGAAGCAATTTGAGAGTGGAGGATGCAAATCCCTTTCCCCGCTTCAAAAACTCAAAGCTGCTTCGCACAGAATTCCGCTCTTTTTGATCTTTGTCTATTTCTAGGTGGCTCTTGGGCCATAGGCCTTTTTGGTGACAGTAGCGATGAACCGGAGGTTGAGCCGAGAGCAGGTAGGCGGGGCTCAAGGGGCGGGGCCAAGCCAAAGGGCTCTCACACCAAGTGAAGGTTCTTCATTCTGTCAGCTCTCCGGGACCATCCGAGGCAAGACTGGCATCCAGCACAGCAGGTGAGGGACTGGCCGTGCCAGAAGGGTGGGCTTTGGGGCAAATGGTGGCAGAGGAGTCTCCAGCTCTTTCAGTCTTAGATTTTCATATTGTGAACCTCTCTCTGGTGCCATTATTGGGTCCTTTGTGGAGCCTCGCTTAGTTTTTCTGGGGCCAAGGCAGCCTCAGAAAGACCTGGTTTGGGATGGGATGGGGTGTGGGCAGGGCTGAGGGATGCAGGTGGATATGGGTGTGTGAGAAATGCAAGGAAATCTCAAGAGACACGGAGATAGCCAGATAAGGGCCAGAGGGAGAGCATGGCCAGGCCAGAGGATCGTAGGGAAGACCCAGACGAGAGAAAAAGGGAGACAGAAGCAGGAAGAGAGGGAGAGGACAGCAGACCAAATGTGAGATGCCGGGGGCACATGGAGATCTGGGGAACAGGAAGGCCAAGGAGGAAGGAAGGCTCGCATGGAGCAATCTCCTCTTCCGGCTGGGGAGCGTGGTCCAGAGAGCCCCAAGGCGCGCCGGGAGCAAAGCGAGGTTCAGGTTTCCACTGGAAGGACTCAGCTGGGGAACAGACCCCCTCAGTCCCACCTCCCCTCCCTCTTCAGACCCATTCTGGTTTGGGGGAGAGGGCGAGGCTGCTCGTCACTGCGGTCACAGCCACATCCTGCAGAGCAGGGGAGGGGGAAGTAAGGAGCAAAACAACCAGAACCACAGGCGAAGACCATGGGGAGAGAACCCCGGACACACGGAGCTGATATGCCGCCGAGGGAGTCCTGGGTTCGTGCAGCGGGAGGCTCAGACTCTCAGGACTGCCCGCCTTGAGGCGCTTGTTTCTTGTGCTGCCTCAGTGTCCTTTAACCACACCGGGAGCATTCCAGGGAAGGCGGTTTCTCTGGATGACCTGATCTGAAGCCCATCTTTATCATTTACTAGCGACTTTGGCCCAATTGCTAAATTTCTCTTAGCTTCAGTTTTCTCATTGCAAAATGGGGATACCTTCCTTAATCTTATAGAGGGTTGGGAAGACCAAGATGATTGACATAAAGCACTTGGCACATAGTAGGTTCTCAGTAAATGTTAGTTGTTATTCTTATGAGGATTCCTGGGATGCTGGTGCTTTTTCCTTCTTTAAAGGCAGTACAGGGCACTAGCTGCCACTGGCTTGGGGGCCAAAACAGGAGTTGCATTTGAACTTGGGTAAATTATTTAATGTAAGTCTCAGTTTGCTCAGCTGTAAAACAAAGATGGAAATATCTACACCACACAGAGACATGGCACAGAGTCAGTGTCCAAAAATGGTAGCTGTAAGAATTCTGTCAGGTGGCCGGGCATGGTGGCTCACGCCTGGAATCCCAGCACTTTGGGAGGCCAAGGCGGGCAGATCATGAGGTTAGGAGTTTGAGACCATCCCGGCCAACATGGTGAAACCCCATCTCTATTAAAATCAAAAAAGAAAATTAGCCGGGTGTGGTGGTATGCGCCTGTAGTCCCAGCTACTCGGGAGGCAGAGGCAAGGGAATTGCTTGAACCCGGGAGGCGGAGGTTGCAGTGAGCCGAGATCGTGCCACTGTGCTCCAGCCTGGCGACAGAGCGAGACTCCACCTCAAAAAAAAAAAAAAGATACCTATTTTCACTGCAGCAGCAGCAGCCGACTTCCGCTTGAGACGTAAGCTGTGCTGGGCTGCCTCCCGTGTGCCCACATGCCTCCAGCCATCGCCACTCCCCGGCTGTTTTGGAGTCAGGATCTCCTACAGCACTGAGGGAGAGGACGGGCGAGGCATGGAGGACTGAGGGGCCCGGGGCGCAGCGGGGAGCATGCCAGACACAGACGGTGGTGACATGGAGACGAAAGAGGCGACAGAAAGGGAGAGGCCGTTTCTGTCTCTCAGGAAGCCTGTGGCCTTTCTTCTAGTGCCGAGCGCGCGCGCTGTCCAGGCCCCATGGAGTCCTTCAGCTCGAAGAGCCTGGCGCTGCAGGCGGAGAAGAAGCTGCTCAGTCACATGGCGGGCCGGGCTGTGGCTCATCTCTTCGTGGACGAGGCGAGCAGCGAGGTGCTGGATGAGCTGTACCGCGTGTCCAAGGAGTACACGCGCAGCCGGGCCCAGGCCCAGCGCGTCGTCAAGGACCTGATCAAGGTGGCCGTCAAGGTGGCCGTGCTGCACCGCAATGGCTCCTTCGGCCCCGGCGAGCTGGCGCTGGCCACGCGCTTCCGCCAGAAGCTGCGGCAGGGGGCCATGACGGCGCTGAGCTTCGGCGAGGTGGCCTTCACCTTCGAGGCCGCCGTACTGGCGGGCCTGCTGGCCGAGTGCCGCGACGCGCTGCTGCAGCTGGTGGAGCGCCACCTCACGGCCAAGTCGCACGGCCGCATCCGCCGCGTGTTCGACCACTTCTCCGACCCCGGCCTGCTGGCGGCGCTCTACGGGCCCGACTTCACCGAGCACCTCGGCAAGATCTGCGGCGGGCTGCGGAAGATGCTGGAGGACGGCAGGCTCTGAGCGCGGTGGCTTCCGTGGTCCCAGGCTGCGGCCGGCCCGCCCCCAACGTCGGGAGGAGACGGAGCACGGAGGGCCGAGGCCTCCCAGTGCAGCCCGGGCAGGCGACAGAGCGGCCTGCGAAAGGGGAAGCGAAACCGGGATCTGTTTCTCCCACGAGGGACTTCTGAAACAGGGAAGCCCCCCACGTGAACCACGGAAAGGAGGACACGAAAGACAGAAAAGGGGGAGGTGGAGGTGGCCTTGGAGACACAGCCGGGACAGATGCCGGGGCGCTGCTGCGGGGGCGGAGGGCGCGGGGAGGGCAGACTCACAGGGGAAATAAAACCACCGCAATGCGCACAGGCTCAGCGTTTAATCTCCCCAGCCTCTTACCCCTCACAGACATCGCAGAAGGTGTATAAACACCGCTTATCTCGCCTCTCGTCATTTCCAAACGGGAGACTGAGGCAGATCTCCATTATCATCGAGGTTCCCTTACCTACTTCTGTTTAAGAAACAAACAAAACAACGGTACCATGGAGCAGTGCTACAAATCGCAAATAAATACGCAGTGAGAAGGAAGCAGACAGGGCTCCGGGCGGGTGGGGGCACAGAGACTCCCGCAGCGGGCTTCCTCTTCCAACCCCAGGGACAGCCTTCTTCCATCCGTCCCCGACCACGGGCTGAGCAGGACAGGCCAGGAGGGGGAACTGGTAGGATGGAGAGTTCAGGTCCCCGCAGTGCTGCGTTTCTGAGTCGAGAGTTGTGAAAAAGTGACGGGATTGATTAGTCAAGACTGAGCCCATTCAACAGGAATGGGGTTCCAAGAAAAGGAAAAAGACTCAGCCCAAATCTATTACTTTGAGACTGCAGAAAAGGCCAGCAGTCACTCATTCTCTGTGGTGGGCGGGATCACTGGCTGCGTCACCCTCAGGAACGGGTTTGGCTAACAAGGTGGGGAAGGTGGAACCAGCAGTCACTGGCTCAGTGTCCCGGTTCTCCACACCACAGGGCCACAGATTCCACTTTTCAGCTCAGAGGGGGAAGGCATAAAATATAGCAAATAAATATTACTTCAGTATAGCACCAAATAAATTATGTCACATCGTTGGAGACGAGGAAGAAGCTGAGGAGGAGTCTGCTTCCCTGTTCCAAGGCCAGGGAATGGTAAAAAGGATATAAAAAGAGCCGTTCGAGTCTAAAGGACTCAACTCTAGATTCAGCCCAAGAACTGGGAAAGGTCCAGTCCCCTTTCCCCAATCTTGCCGATAAAACTGCGCCAGGCCAAGGAATTTCTGGCGGACAATGCGGCTGGGGAAGGTGGCCGGAGTGGAGGGAGGCAGGCTGGTAAGCCATGATCTTGAGCCTCACCTCAGGCTCCTCTCCCCCTGAAGTTTCTCCTTCAGAATCTTGCTTCTCTCAGTCAGTTCTGGGGACATCAGAGTTTGAAGATTTCGTCCTCCTGGTCCCGTAGCGTCCGGGTCCGAGAGGTACGGGTCAGCGGCACAGGACCTAGGACTGCTCGTTGCTGCATCCGGGGGGAGCTCAGGTGGGGACGTGCATCCTCCCCGGGCACCCTGCAGGTGAGGAAAGGGGGGAAGGAGTGACAGATCAAGGGAAGAGCCTGAGAACGGCCAGGTGAGAGGTACAGGGGCAGCTGTCCTCTCATACATAAGCTGGTTGCTCCAGAAGAGTCTCCGTACCCTCTAGATAAATCCTAACCAACCCTAATGCTCCTGCATGGATGATCAGATCAGGAAAAGCAGTTAGCTGTCTGACTCCGATAGGAACACAGAAGCCAGTTTCCCACTGCCTCTACCCATGCCAGCAGCCATCGCCTCTGCTCACTGTCTCTTGCCTCTGTTGGCACTCTGCTGACTTCTTGTGTTTGTGGTTACGTAAGACTGGAAGAATGGAGGCGTCTAGGGAGGAACTTCTAAGGAACCATTCAAGACTCACCCACTTTGCCCTTTCTTCAGCTTCTGGGCAGCAGCCTTCTTGGACAGGCTGATCCGTGAATCAAGCTTCTTAAGGAAATCAGAGGCAGAGAGGTCATGGATGGGGGTGGCGGCTTCCTGGCCAGGTGTGGGGAGGACTTCGCCATTGGCACGTGCTGCTCCTGTCTCTTCCTTCTTCCTCTCAGGTGACTGTGGCCACACTTCATCGTCACCTGGGTGTACTTCTTCCTCTCCATCTTTCTCCTCCTCAGAATCCAAACCATTGAACAGGCCTCTGGGCTCTGTCAGGATGGGGATGTAGAGGGTTTTCTTCAGGAAGATGGAGTCATTAGTATAAAGGCGGTTTGCACGTTTAATCTGTTCCATCTTTAAAAAAAAAAGTCACCAAAATTAAGGACAGTAATAAAGATCAGTCTTACATCACTTGAGCTTTAGGAAGTGATTGTACAGAGTCTTCTTTGATTCCGTAAGCACCAAGCTAAAGTACAGAGGGCTGATGTCATTTCTATTTTATAGATGAGTGATTTTCACATTTTTTGGCCTTAGGGCCCCCTTACATTTAAAAAATTATTGTGCAGGCCAGGCATGATAGCTCACGCCTGTAATCCCAGCACTTTGGGAGGCTGAGGCGGGTGGATCGCAAGGTCAGGAGTTTGAGACCAGCCTGGCCAACATAGTGAAATCCCATCTCTACTAAAAATACAAAAATTAGCTGGACATGGTGATGCGTGCCTATAGTCCCAGCTACTTGGGAGTCTGAGGTAGGAGAATCGTTTGAACCCAGAAGGTGGAGGTTGTGGTGAGCTGAGATCGTGCCACTGTATTCCAGCCTGGGCAAGACAGCAAGATTCCACCTCAAAAAAAAAAAAAAATTACTGTGCAAACTAGGCACAATGTCTGATGCCTGTAATCCCAGCTACTCGGGAGGCTGAGGCGGGAGGATTGCTTGAGCCCAGGAATTAGAGTCCAGCCTGAGCAACATGGTGAGACCCCATTTATAAAAATAAAAACAAATAAATAAAAATGAGGGAACTGAGGCTCAGAGAGGTTAAACTACTTGTCTAAAATTATCCAGCAAATTAATGACACAGCTAGAATGTCAGTCCACTGCTTCTGGGAATGCTTTCACACTATACTATTTTTTTTTTTGAGACTGAGTTTCACTCTTGTTGCCCAGGCTGGAGTGCAATGGAGATCCCAGCTCACTGCAACTTCCACCTCCCGGGTTCAAGCGATTCTCCTGCCTCAGTCTCCCAAGTAGCTGGGATTACAGGCATGCGCCACCACACCCGGCTAATTTTGTATTTTTAGAGATGGGGTTTCACTATGTTAGTCAGGCTGGTCTCAAACCCCTCACCTCAGGTAATCCTTGGCCTCCCAAAATGCTGGGGTTACAGGCATGAGCCACCATGCCCAGCCCACACTATACTATTAACAATTTCATTAATAAATTTTTTTTTTGAGATGGAGTCTCTCTCCTGTCCCACAGGCTGGAGTGCAGTGGCAGGATCTCGGCTCACTGCAACCTCCACCTCCTGGGTTCAAGTGATTCTCCTACCTCAGCCTCCCAAGTAGCTGGGACTACAGGCGTGAGCCACCATGCCTGGGTAACTGTTGCATTTTTAGTAGAAACGGGGTCTTGCCATGTTGGCCAGACTCAAACTCCCGACCTCAGGTGAACCACCTGCCGCAGCCTCCCAAAGTGCTAGGATTACAGGCGTGAGCAACTGCACCCGGCCTCATTAATAAATATTTATTTTGACCTACTTATTCATCACTGGACATACTGACTGGCCTCCCAGTCTATCTGCCTGGCCTCCCAAGGTAGAAATATCAATGTCATCCTTAACTAATACTTTTCTTCCATCACTTTACCAAGTGGTCCACAAAACTGCTTCAGAAATCTCTCTCACATCTGGTCTTATCTTCAGGTCTACTGCCAGACATTTAAAATAGACCTTCAGTAGTTCTCATCTGAAGTTACTGCAACACTTCAACTGCCCTTCCTTGCTCTATTTCTTTTTTTTTTTTTAAGACGGGGTTTCACCATGTTGGTCAGGCTGGTCTTGAGCTCCTGACCTCAGGTGGTCCGCCCGCCTTGGCCTCCAAAGTGCTTCCATTACAGGCGTGAGCCACCGAGCCCAGCCTCCTTGCTCTATTTCTTCTTCTTTTTTTTTTTTTGAGACGGAGTCTCGCTCCACTCTGTTGCCCAGACTGGAGTGCAATGGTGCACTCTCAGCTCACTGCAACCTCTGCCTCCCGAGTAGCTGGGACTGCCCAGCTAATTTTGTATTTTTAGTAGAGATGGGGTTTCTCCATGTTGGTCGGGCTGGTCTTGAACGCCCGACCTCAGGTGATTTGCCCGACTTGGCCTCCCAAAGTGCTGGGGTTACAAGCGTGAGCCACCGCGCCTGGCCCCTATTCTAATTCTATTCATCCTTCTCTTGGTATCTATTTTTCTTAAAAAAAAAAATCTGATTAACCCACTACCCTGCTTATAAATCCCCTATGGCTCCTCACTGGCTGAAAGATAAAAACCAAATTAGCACTCAAGGGCTTTCTCAATCCCGCTCCCAAAGGAAATGTCTACATTAATATCCCTCTGCCACCTATACATTTTGCTATCCTGAATTTTTTATTTTTCTTTGAACATTCCATGATCTTCTTCACACTTTATTCATGCTGTTACTTCTGCCTGAAATGTTCCCCCCACAACCCACTATCCCATTCTCTGCTTGGAAAACGTCTATTCATCAACTATCATTCCCTTTGTGCTACTTTCTTCAGGGCTCCCAGTGCATACTGTAAGTATCACTATAATAATACATACCCTACTATATTATTCACCTCTTTAAATATCTGCTTAGCCTAAACCCTATGAGTCCTTTAAGGGCAAAGATTATGACTTGCTGTCTCTGTTTCCCCAGGCAGTCATTAGCATCCTACAGACCTTGACACATAGCAGGGGCTCATTAATACTTTATAAAAAATTATTAATTATAATCATTGAATTATAATAATTAGAGATAATGGAATATAGAAGCTACAGATATAGTATATTAGTACTTTCTTTCTTTCTTTGGAGACAAGGTCTCACTCTCGCCCAGGCTGGAGTGCAGTGGCGGATCTCAGCTCACTGCAACCCCTGCCTCCTGGGCTCAAGTGATCCTCTGCCTCGGCCTCCCCAATACCTGGGATTACAGGCGTACGCCACCACGCTGGGCTATATTTTGCATTTTTTGTAGAGATGGGGTTTCACCACGTTGCCCAGGCTGGTCCTGTACTCCTGAGCTCAAGCGATCCACCCACCTCAGCCTCCCAAACTGCTGGGATTACAGGCATGAGCCACCACGCCCGGACCACCCCAGCTCCTTTCCAACTAAAACTTAATCTTTTCTGATTTCCTATCCTTTTTTTTTTTTTCCTTTTAAACAGAGTCTTGCTCTGTTGCCCAGGCTGGAATGCTGGAGTGTAGCGATTGATGTGATCTTAGCTCATTGCAACCTCCACCTCCCATGTTCAAGCAATTCTTCTGCCTCAGCCTGCTGAGTAGCTGGGATTACAGGCAAGCACTACTAGACCCTGCTAATTTTTGTATTTTTAGTACAGACAGGGTTTCACCATGTTGGCCAGACTGGTCTTGTACTCATAACCTTAGGTGATCCGCCTGCCTCGGCCTCCCCAAGTGCTGGAATTACAGGGGTGAGCAACCGTGCCCAGCCCTATTCTTTCTTAATACCTTTACGAACTCACCATATTCTGTCACTTGTAATCATTATTTGTGTCCCTGCCCATTTCTCATTAGGCCATAAATTACAGAGGACAGCAACCACCTAGTTTATTTAAATTTCTATCTCCCAGGAAAGTTATCACAGTGCTTTAAATACAACAAGCATACAAATGTTGGCTAAATTCAACATTTGTTTGTGTGAGATGGAACAAGAAAATAGGAGAGGGGGTAGGGAAAGTAACCTCATCAACTTTAATGATGTACATTTTTACACCTATCAAATTTCCCCCATGCATGACCTGATATACTTGGTGTAGAGAGTACCTGTTTTGCACCAAGGAAGCCGCCTTACTGGAAAGAAGGCAGAGAAGGAACCACGAGCAAGGACAGGTAGGCAGTTGAGGAACTGAGAACTAAAAATCAGCTCTCCCATTATTTGCTATAAATGCTTAATCACTCTCAATGTAAAATTTTCTGTGTGGCCTGTAATCCCAGCACTTTGGGAGGCCGAGGTGGGTGGATCATGAAGTCAGGAGTTCAAGACCAGCCTGGCCAATATGGTGAAACCCTGACTCTACTAAAAATACAAAAATTAGCCAGGTGTGGCAGCAGGCGCCTGTAGCATAGTCACAGCTTCTCAGGAGACTGAGGTTGAGAATTACTTGAACCCAGGAGGCGGAGGTTGCAGTGAGCCGAGATCCGCCACTGCACTCCAGCCTGGGCGACAGAGTGAGACTCCGTCTAAAAAAAAAAAAAAATTCTGTGTGGTTAATAGGGTCAGATAGACCTGTATGAATCCCAAATCTGACACTCATTATTTGACCTTAGTCAAACTGGTTAACCAATCCAAGTCTCAGTTTCTTCATTGGCCAAAAGAGAACAATAAATGTGTACTTGATAAGGATGTGAGGGTGAAATGAGCTAATGTATGTAAAGCCCCAGCGCAGGGTCTGGCATCATAAAATGGGAGCTGTTCCTCTCCACTGGAAGAGTAGAACAGGACTTGTCCCAGCCAGGCAGTGCAACACTGTGATGGGAAAACGAAGATAAAGGCAGAACAGGGTGTAACACATTAGGAACATTTCAGGGGAGTTTACCTAGAAGGGCCACTACATTCTTCTCAGGACTAAATCCCTCCTGACTGTTGCCTGGACCCCAATCCTGGAAAACTCACCGTCACCCCATATTTCAGTGCTAGTCCAGCCAGGGTGTCTCCAGGCTCCAAGTGATGCTCCAGGCGTCTCTCCCTCACCGGGGAGCAGGCTGATTGCACCAGGCTTCCATATGAACGAGCCCGGCTCCCTTGAAGAAGTCCTGACCCCCCTGGGGGGGGCTGTCTAGACGGGGAAGCCATCTCTTCAGCCTGCCGACAGCTAGGGTTGCAACTGGGGTTGGCCCGGCCGAGACTGAGGGTGACAGGCCTTAAGTTTGGGAATGGATATTCAGGGGATTCCTTTCCCCTTCTCTCTTCCCCTGTCCCCGCCTCCCCGGCAGTACGCCACCTGCCCCCCCTCCCCTCCCGGTTTCTCCTCCCCTCCCCGGTTTCTCCTTCCTCCACGCTTGTTATCCACAAATCTGTCCCTTGAGTATTCAGTCCCTCCCTGACTCTCTCCCCTAAGCACCCCACCGACTTTGAACTCCCCCACAACTCCTCGCTACATTGACTTCTGACCTTTGAACTCTAGAAATAATCCTCAACACTCTTTCCTCAGTTTGCCTCCAAGTCCGGTAGCCAGGCCTCGGGGGGCTCCCGCATCCCGGGTCTGCCCGGTCCCGGGGTTCGTCCGCTAGGGTCAGAAACAAATCAGGCCCACCCCAGGTGAACTGTCCCCGCAGACAAAGGGCGTGAAGATTGCGAGAGTGTGTAGTACACCTTCCACGCATCAGAAGGTCACACCCTCACATTTCGGCTCCACATCTAGCTTCTTGTCCCTCCAAACGCCGCAGATCCGCCAAGGTGCGAGGGCCCGGATCCAGCTGAGCGGCAAGCTCTTTTGAGAAAAGACTTCATTTCCCAAAAGGCGCCGCGTCTGCGGTATCGCAGGGCACCATAGGAAATGCAGTTCCCTCCGCGCACCAGCGAGCAGATTTCCGGATCGCGCAATGCATGCGTGGAAGTGCATCCCCGGAAGTACGGAGGCCGACAGGAAGAGACTGAGAACAGAGACAGCGTTCTCCCACTCTTGCTACGGTGGCCTGGAGGAGTTGAGAAACCGGAACAAGAGAATTTATCATTTCTGGGACTCACAGTCGTGATGTCTTTCAAGAGGGAAGGAGACGATTGGAGTCAACTCAATGTGCTCAAAGTAAGCGTGAGCGGAGAGGATCTAGAGCAGCTTCAGTCGCTCTCTGAAGATTGGGAAGGAGCTTTGTTTCGTTGCTCTGGCAAAAGCTCGGGGTGCAGGAGAGAACCAGGCGACTTAGAGCTGGGTAGTGACTCCTTTCTCGGTCTGTGATCGCTATTCTCCCCAGGGTCCTTATTCCATTTGACTCCTCATTTCTCTCATCTCACTTCCATCCGTCTCTCCTATCTGCTGATGCCGTCCGGATTTCTTCCCCTTCTCCCTGCAGAAAAGAAGAGTCGGGGATCTGCTAGCCAGTTACATCCCAGAGGATGAGGCGCTGATGCTTCGGGATGGACGGTAAGAGCGGGGAGTGGCCCAAGCCTGAGGGTTCTATGGTTAGAGGCTCAACAAACTTTTTTTTTCCCCCTTTGAGACGGAGGTCTAGCTGTGTTGTCCAGGCTGTCGTCGATCTCTAGGGCTCAAGTGATCTTGCTTTCTCGGCGTCGCGAGTAGCTGGGATTACAGGCGGGCGCCACCATGCTCGGCTTCAACAAACTTTTGATACTAATCAGGACAGTAGGAGTATCTAGGATTCCTTGGCGGGCAGTGAGGATCGGAAGAAGTGGGGATTGGGTGATCTGGAGTTGTGCTTTGGAAAGGACTGCTAGGACAGGGTGGGACTTACTGTAGGGACTGGCCCAACCCTCTTCCCTGGACCAGTTATCCTCTTCCCTCCCCCTGCTCAGCTTTGCTTGTGCCATCTGCCCCCATCGACCAGTACTGGACACCCTGGCTATGCTGACCGCCCACCGTGCAGGCAAGAAACATCTATCCAGTAAGTTTGGGGAAAGACAGGGTATGGGGAATAAACCCTCGAAATTGCCGCACGCCACTCTTGGTGCTGTGCTTTTAATCTTGTTTCCCTTTCTCCTCAGGCTTGCAGCTTTTCTATGGCAAGAAGCAGCCAGGAACGGAGAGGAAGCAGAATCCGAGACATCAGAATGAATTAAGGAGGGAAGAATCCAAAGCTGAGGTAATTGGAGAATGGAGAGTGTGTTCTAGTCAAGACCCTGCTGCACACACCAGGCTGAAAGGGAAGAGGGCTGAAGCCTCTGACTCTGTCTCCCATCTCCTTACCAGGCTCCTCTGCTAACCCAGACACGACTTATCACCCAGAGTGCCCTGCACAGAGCCCCCCACTATAACAGTTGCTGCCGCCGGAAGTACAGGTATGGGAGGGGAAAGCCAGAGGTCAGAAGGCTCAGAAGGAGACAGATGGCTCTAAAAGAGTTCTCCAGTGTGTATTCTAAGGAATAATGGTGTTCTGGAGATGTTACTTAGTGTTTTAAGAAAAGGAGAATTTTGGCCAGGAGCATTGGCTCATGCCTGTCATCCCAGCACTTTGGAAGGCCGAGGCATGCGGATCACTTGAGGTCAGGAGTTCAAGACCAGCCTGGCCAACATGGTGAAACCCCATCTCTACCAAAAATATAAAAAATTAGCTGGGTGTGTGGTGTGTGCCTGTAATCCCCAGCTACTCGGGAGGCTGAGACAGGAGAATCGCTTGAACCCAGGAGGCGGAGGTTGCAGTGAGCCAAGATCATGCCACTTCATTCCAGCCTGGGTGACAGAGTGAGACTCCGTCTTAAAAAAAAGTTGGGGGGCTGGGTGCAGTGGCTCTTGCCTGTAATCCCAGCGCTTTGGGAGGCTGAGGTGGGTGCATCACGAGGTGAGGAGATCGAGACCATCCTGGCTAACATGATGAAACTCTGCCTCTACTAAAAATACAGAAAATTAGCTAGGCATGGTGTCGGGCACCTGTAGTTCCAGCTACTCAGGAGGCTGAGGCAGGAGAACTGCTTGAACCCGGGAGGTGGAGGTTGCAGTGAGCCGAGATCGCACCACTGCACTCCAGCCTGGGTGACAGAGCGAGACTTGAAAGAAAGAAAGAAAGAGAGAGTGGGGGAGGGAGGATGTGATTTTTGTTTTGTTTTGTTTTTGAGACAGAGTCTCGCTCTGGAGTGTAGTGGCACAGTCTCGGCTCACTGCAACCTCCATCGCCTGGGTTCAAGTGATTCTCCTGCCTCAGCCTCCAGAGTAGCTGGAACTACAGGTGCTTGCCACCACGCCCGGCTAATTTTCTGTATTTTTAGTAGAGACGGGGTTTCAGCATCTTGACCAGGATGGTCTCAATCTCTTGACCTTGTGATCCGCCCATCTCAGCTTCCCAAAGTGCTGGGATTACAGGTGTGTGCCACCGTGCCCAGGCGAATTTTGTGATTTTTAAATAAAGTTTGGGAAATGGCACTTTGTAATTCTACTTGAAGAATAATAACAGTATATTTTAAGAGCTATACAAAGTCTTTATTTTCATTTATGTATTTATTTTAAAATGGAGTCTTGCTCTATTGCCCAGGCTGGAGTATAGTGGCACAATCTCGGCTCACAGCAACCTCTGCCTCCTGGGTTCAAGCGATTCTCCTGCCTTAGCCTCCTGAGTAGCTGGGATTACAGGTGCATGCCACCATGCCCAGCTAATTTTTTGTATTTTTAGTAGATACAGGGTTTCACCATATTAGCCAGGGTGGTTTCAATATCCTGACCTCATGATCGGCCCTCCTCAGCCTCTCAAAGGGCTGGGATTACAGGTGTGAGCCCCTGCACCCAGGCCAGAGTATTAAGATTAAAACTTTAGGGCAGGCAGATCACCTGAGTTCAAGAGTTTAAGACCAGCCTGACCAACATGGAGAAACTCCATCTCTATTAAAAATACAAAATTAGCCGGGCATGGTGGCACATAGCTGTAATCCCAGCGACTTGGGAGGCTGAGGCAGGAGAATCGCTTGAACCCGGGAGGCGGAGGTTGGTTGCACCATTGTACTCCAGCCTGGGCAGTAAGAGCAAAACTCTGTCTCAAAAAAAAAAAAGCAAAAAAAAAAAACCCTGAAAATGTTTATGCTAGCCTTTCTGAAATTCATGATTCTAAAGTCTTTTGTATGCAGAACTTATTGATATCTTGAGAAATATAGTTATACAGTTTAAGAAGCACTGTTTTAAGAGGTTGGGAGTCCTAGGAGAGTTGGCCTTTCAGCCTTATTGCTTTTACAGACTATTCTTCTCTACCTAGACCAGAAGCCCCTGGTCCCTCTGTTTCCCTTTCCCGTATGCCACCCTCAGAGGTCGAACTCCAAAGTGGGAAGATCAGTAGGGAACCTGAGCCTGCGGCTGGCCCACAGGCCGAGGAGTCAGCAACTGTCTCAGCCCCTGCACCTGTGAGCCCCACAAGACGACGAGCCCTGAACCATTATCTCACCCTTCGAAGGTAAGTGTGCCTAATCAGTTTCCTCAGATTTTCTTTTCTCTCTGACCCTCCATTTTTCAAAGCTATTCAATTGAATTTTTCTTATTTTTGGTCTTTTTTTTTTTTTTTTTACTTCTATTTTTGTTATTTATCTTTGGTTCCGTTTTGTTTTAGCCACCCAACTTACATGACTCTCAATTTTTTCTCACCGCTAACTTTTTTTTTTTTTTTTTCCGCTAGAGACAGGGTTTCACCATGTTGGTCAGGCTGGTCGAACTCCTGACCTCAGGTGAGCCACCCGCCTCAGCCTCCCAAAGTGCTGGGATTACAGGTGTGAGCTCACCACTGACTTCTTAATGAGCCTCTTTCCTGATCAATGCCATTTTCTCTGATGTTTTCAGCTCTGGATGGATCCCAGATGGACGAGGTCGATGGGTAAAAGATGAAAATGTTGAGTTTGACTCTGATGAGGAGGAACCCCCTGATTTCCCCTTGGACTGACAGCCTTTTCCCATTCATTCACAAATAAACTGCAGTGGGTGCTGAGAACTTGACCTTCCTCAAGTCTGGTTTCATGTCGGATCTCAGGATTTCAGGTCTTTTCATTCTCATCCCGGCTGTTCTTCTCCTGCAATGTACACAGCTCTCCATAATTCTAACCCCTCCCCCATCTTCTAGCAAAGCCGTGCCAAGCGTCAGCTGCAAAGCCCGGTGCCCTATTAATAAGACTGTCTAAAAGAGGTCTTTGCCCTTCGTGTTGTCTGCCTTCTTCTCCACTACCACTTAAAGTCCTTTCCCCTTCAAATCACATGAGGACCGTGGGTAGGCACCAGGGGGACCTGGCCATACCTGGAAACAGGGCTAAGGCTAAGTACCCTGAGAAAGTAGAAGAGTCTAAAGGCATTGGCAAGGTTATGGGGAACACCAAGGGAGGGAGCTCCCCCACCTCCTGCTAGTAACCTGAACCTCCCTGCCTGCTGATCCCCAGAGTATAAATAATCCCCTGGTGAATTGGCAGTAACCCTTGGGGGTTAGCGCCAAGATTCCCACCCCAAAGCCCAAGGAAGGAGGCAGGCAAAATGGACAGAAGGGCTTTTATTTACAGGAAAGAAGGATAGATGAGGATTTAAGTGTCCAGTGCTCCCAGCTCTGGTTGGTAAAGGGAAATGCAGTGTTATCTCTTCTTTTGCTGGCGACCTGTAAAGGAGGAAGATTAAACCTCAGTGTTTGTTCCAGCGCCTGCTTTCTGCAAAGACACTCTTCTCCTTTCCAGTCCCTTAGCCACACTTACAAATTGGTAGTATCTTAGGCCACCTTACAGGCCCGTCCCACATTAACAAAACAAAATAAACCACACCACACATAAAATGATGATACCGCTAAACAAGTATTATCTCTAGCATTCTTTCTACCTCTCTACTGGTCTATGTTTGAGGCAGGTGGAGTTTTCTGTCTCCTTTCTGATCACTGTTGAGATTTGAACTTCTCCTGTGAATACCTCTTTGGAAGCACCCCGGGCTGCTAGCCATTAGGTCTGCTTTCAGGAGGCCCCGCCCATTTCTGCATTTCCCCGCCCACCGCACACATTGTGTCTGCAGTTACTCACGTAGTTCATTGTTTCGGGTCATGGCCTGGGCTGCCCGAGCGCGTGGCCCCTGCTGCGTAAAGTGGTAGCCGAAGCGGACAATGGAGGGACACTGCTCTAGCACGGTGGCCATCTCCATTTCCACCGCATCACCAGGCCACTGGCGCTGCGGGAGGGAGAGGCAAAAGCTGACAGTCACCCTCTCTGGGCTGTTTACCATCCCAGACCACAGACCCCTCTGGGAAGTCAGAGGCTTGTTTCTCCACAGTGGGTGACGAGATGCGGACTTGGCTTCCCTCATAGAGACAATGGAGAGGAGACTCCAAGATAAAAGAGAGCTGCCTCGGTGGCTGGCTCGGGGAGGAAACTCAGTGACACGGAATGCTAACATCAGGGGAAGGGAATACTGACCTGATTGTCTACACGGAGCTCAGTGAGTGTGGCATTTTCCCGAACTGCCTTCAGCACAGCCATGAGTCCTGTGCGGCTAATGAAGTTGGATTCGATGTTTAGGCTCTGGAGGCTACGATTCTCACGCAGCATGTCAGCCACTGCCTGGGTAGTAGGGACTTGGGTTAGGATTAGGGAACAGTTTCACAGATGACTGAGGAGAGAAAGAACAGGAGCAAGAGGGAAACACAAGCTCTGAGAAGAGTCCTTGAGGAGCTGTAAATGGGGCTAGAGGGATACAGAAAGCAAAGGGAATCGCAGGGGAAGGTAGGGAGACTCGTGTGCAGTGGGACTGGGGCTGTTAGAGAGGGTTGAGAGCCATGCGCCATGGCCCTGAGGGTAGGAGTCTCCATGAGGGCTGCCCTAGGAAGGCTGATGAGAATAGCACTCTCTAGCAAAACCCTTCCTGACAGCCCTGCAAGGGGGGCATGGGAGCTGGGGGGAGAGGGCTGGGGATGCCAACCAGCCTTACATTGGCGATGGGGTCACCACTCCTCGTGGCTACCAGACTGAAGCTCCGCACATAGGTATTTGTCTTCATTGCCTCACACAGCTCACTTAGCATGGCTATCGGGATGTCCTACCAGAGGGGAATAGGAGATGGTGGGCTAAGGGCTCTCAGGTGTCAGCAGGTATCCGGCATTGTGCTTTGGAGGGTGGGAGTCAAATACCTGTATATTGTTCAGGTTCACCTCCTCCAGCTCCTTGTCGTTGCTTCGGACCCTCTTTAGCATCTCCTCAATGTTTGTGGGATTTGGGGGCTCATCCGGCACTGGCTTGTACTTGTCAGGCTGCACCACACCTGGTGGGTGAGAGCAGGATGTTCCCACAGTCTCCTCCCCACTGGTTTTCCTTTCTCTTTTTCTTTCCTTTGAGATGGCGTCTCGCTCCATCCACCCAGGCTGGATTGCAGTGGCACAATCTCAGCTCACAACAGCTTCGACCTCTCAGGTTCAACCAATTCTCGTGCCTCAACCTCCCAAGTATAATAACTGGGATTACAGGCGTGCACCTGGCTCATTTTTGTATTTTAGTAGAGATGGGGTTTTACCACGTTGGCCAGGCTGGTCTTGAACTCCTGACCTCAAGTGATCCACCCTCCTCAGCCTCCCTAAATGCTGAGATAACAGGCATGAGCCACCGTGCCTGGCACCCCACTGGTTTTCTTATCATTCATGCAGCATGTACTCTCTCAGAATTATCAGTTTCACCCTTTTCTACCTTCTCCCAGACACCAGGACTACCTGCCCAGAGCCCTGAGGACCATGCTCCCCAAAAACACTCACTGCTAATGCCTTCAGTGTTGCAGATTTCTCCGCTGCAGAGGGCGTCATAGTATTGCTTGTTGCTCATCAGCGTGTACATGTCCAGAATTGCTAGAGAGGGTAAGCAGAGGGGTCACAGGGAGTGAAAAGGGACCTGTTCCAAGCCTGCCTTCTATCTCATTCTGAATCTGCTGCATTTTTAAAGCCTGACTACTTATACTTCTCCAAAGAAGTTCCCCACCCTCTCTTAGCCCCAGGGGTCCTTTCCATAAACTTCTTAAGGCAGTAGTTCCTAAAATGTTGAGAAAGGACTAAGGGAAAGTCCCTTATGAGCCACTAAAGGGTAAGGAAGTCCGCAGAGACTCCCTCCTGCTTTCAGCCAGAATGGTTCCACTTTTTTTTTTTTTTTTTTTTTTTTTGAGACAGTCTCACTCTGTCGGCTAGGTTGGAGTGCAGTAGTGTGATTTTGGCTCACTCCAACCTCCGCCTCCTGGGTTCAAGCAATTCTCCTGCAACAGCCTCCCAAGTAGTTGGGACTACAGGCGCATGCCACCATGGCCAGCTAATTTTTTGTATTTTAGTAGAGACAGGCTTTCACCGTGTTGCCCAGGCTGGTCTCGAACTCTTGACCTCAGGCAATCCACCTGCCTCAGCCTCCCAAAGTGCTGGAGTTACAGGCGTGAGCCACCACGCCCGGCCCCACAGTTCCACTTTTATTTGCTCTTACAATCCCTATAAAATTGCTGAGTGTTATTACATTTAAAAATGAATATATAAACAAAAGCTTGAAACCACTGCTTGAGGCTTTCTTAAGACATCCATTCTGGTTGAGGACTTTCCTCACTAGTCCCATGTCATGGCTAGGATCCACCTGCCCCTGATCCTCCCACCCTCAACTTCCCACAGCTACCCACCTGCAATGTCACACATTTCAGCATCTGTGGCATTTGCCAGTGCCTCTTCCAGCTCAGGCTCCAGTGTGATCTGCTCTTCTGCTGGGATTTCCCTCTTGGGCTGAATATAGGGTTTCCCTGATGGGGAGATGAAGGATGGTTCAGGTAGAGGTAATGTCTCCCAAGATCCTGGCCTCCAGGTTCCCTTTCTTCTCCAGGAGGTAGAATGCTGGGTCACAAGGGGACACTGGAAAGCCTGAATCCTCTACAAGCTCAGTACTCCTGAGTCCCCTCATTCCTCAAGAACGGAAGAGTGCAAGCTGCCATTTAAGTGTCAGGGCCTCTGAGTCCCTAGGCAGCTGGGAGCCGGAAGGTGAGAGGGAAGCTGGAGGGGGACCTGTGAGAGACAGCACAGCCACTTGGGTTCTACCAGGCATGGAGGTCAGGTCCTCATACCCTTCTTCTCGCCTGTGAAGGGCACCAAGTCATCACGCTCTTTGACTTCCAGTGCCTGCTGCTCCAAGTACTGCAAAAGGGCGTCCCGGTCCAGCGGCCCCGTCGGGCTCTTCTTTGTCTGGTCACGTTGTCTTAGTCCAGCTGGCAGGAGCATGTTCTTAGGGATGAGTTTTGGGGAGCAAGTCAGACCCCCCTCTG
The DNA here is from genome assembly GCA_963574635.1 of Cheracebus regulus. Taxonomy (NCBI): domain Eukaryota; kingdom Metazoa; phylum Chordata; class Mammalia; order Primates; family Pitheciidae; genus Cheracebus; species Cheracebus regulus. The sequence continues at coordinate 13,982 of CAUYQU010057333.1, read as the reverse complement.
ACGTAGGTACTGCAAGGGCTCCCTAAAACATCTCCAGACACATTTTCCCTGGCCTTCCTCGGACTCTAGGTCCTGTAGCAAACCCTGTTCTCATCCACCCAGAGCCCAACACCCTTCCCAAATGCCTGGGATGGCCCCCGGTTCCCTGTGCTGGAGCCCCTACCTCAGGGTCCATCTCCTGCAGCTCACAGTCCAGCTGCTCTAGCTCCTCGGGGCTCAAGGTCCTTAGGATCTCATCTTCATCTATGTCTCTGTATTTCTCCAGTTCCTTCTGATAGGATGACATGGTGGCCCTCACCCCCTCCCCACTGTGTGGCACTCACAGAGCCTGGGGAACATGGGACAAAAGGGTGGACAACGGTAAGATGAGCAGGGACACAGCAGGGACATAAAGACCTGCCAGGGGGCAGAACATTGAACTGGGTTTCTTGGAGATTAGAACTCCAGTTGAAGGTGGGAAGTTGGGGAAAGATGAGGTTGTTTTGAGTTAGAACTCGAGTCTCCTTCTTTCTGCTTCCCTAGCTTCCAGCTCCCTGGAGGGGGATCCCAGACATCTAAGCTCGGTTTGTCTTCCCACGGTATGACCGAGAAATCATGGCAGCACCCCTCTGCGGTAACCTGTCAGTGCCTTCACCCTAGTGCAGCTGCTGGAAGCCCTGCCAACACAGCTGGTCCCTTGCCCAGTTCCTATTGAAAGGGGGCGAGGGGCAGGGGGAATAGAGAGCTTCAGGGAAATTCCTCCTCTCCTCCTCCTAATCCAGCCTTTTTCCTAAACTGGATAAAGCAAGGAAAATGGGGAATAGGGGGAAAAGACTGTCTCTTACCCCATCCTCATCTCCCTTTTATTGGGGGGGATCAAGATTTCAATTTCTGTGTTTGCTAAAATTTGAAATCCTAAGGGAAAGCAAGGGCTCAGAGCAGCCAGAGGACTTCCAGATTGGGGGAGGGGTCCTAAGGCCTCTGGAGAAGGGACTGAGTCCCCATAACCTGTCCCTTGCTTTGGACAGGAAGGTGACACCAGACCAATAGGTATAAATGGGGTCAAGCTTCTTTAAAAATAGTGGGAATATTAAACTTGCACAATCTTGTACAATATAAGATACACACAGGAGCTATACACACACACCATGCTGAATATGAAAGATCCGGAGTATGTGAGACATTCACATCGACAATGTAAACCACACAGTTAAGGGGCAGGACGGCACAGTGGCAGAAATATGCAATGACACAGACAGGGACACACTCCACATCATTCCCCACAGGAGCCACTCTCCTGCCATCTCCCACCAGGCTCTCATCCATAAGCCCCCGGTCTTCCCCACCTACCAGTCCTGGTGGCCACCTCCCTTCTCACCTCCCCCGTGTCAGTAGGTCGGTCTGTTCTACTAGAGCACTGTCCCAGCAGCAGCAGGAGCCGGTGCCGGGGGAGAGGGTGGGGGAACAGTGAGCTCAGCATTTTATTATTTTAGCTCTGGCCAGGTGGGGGGTAGTGGGAGATCACATATACACAGCCCCCATACCCTGCCCAGCCCTGAGAGCCTCTAGTGGCCATTGACAGCCATGGCACCTCCTCCACTTCCCTTCATGCGAGCCCCAGTCCTAGACATCAGAGTTCAAATAGAATCAGACAGTTCCTCCGTATGTGGTGCCTGCTGTATTCAAAACAGTGAGTGTAAAGTGATGTAAAGGTCAATATAAGGTGGTGTTTTGGTGGGTAATTTTCAGGCGTTTATAATTTAGTTGGAAGAATGAATACAATTTAGAAAGGACAGCTCATAATAAATGCTACTGAATAAATACAAAGACCCAATATATTCAGGTATTCACAGATACTTCTTGCTCCCAACCCTCAAGTGGACACCAGACAAAAGGGATCTTTCTGTATTTATTAGATTAAAAAACCTGGATGAATTATGGGAGATGGAGAAACAAACAGAGAAAAGGATTGGGCAAAGATCGGAGGCGACAAAGGGGAGAAGCAGAGAGAGGAAAGGGAAAGCAAGAGCTCCAGTTAGAGCAGGGAAGAAGTTTCTGAGGACTAGACCTCTCTTCATTTAATGATAATTTTCTGGCGCAAGGCTCGGGGCCCAGAGCCAGGGAGAGGCTCAGGAGGTGGTGGGCCGGGACCCAGGGCTGAGGCAGTGGGCGGAAGTCCGTGGGCAGTAATGTACTTCTTGTAGGCCTCACGGATGATCTTGAAGGCTCGAGCAGTGGCGTAGGGTATGTCTGTAACAGGGTCCCGGTATAGGGCTGGACGATGGGTCACTGGACAGACCTCCCGAACGGGGACTTTGGGGGGCCGCCCTTGAGGGAACCATTCCTCAAAAGTTGCATCATCACTAAAAGTGATGAAGGTGCGTGAGCAGCGAGCAGGGGGGTTGACAGGTCCAGTCCCAGCATGGGGGGTCAGTGCAGACGCCGAGGGAGCGGGATCAAGTCTGCGGACAAAAGACAAAGGAAAACACAAAGAGCTGAGAAGAGAAGACAACAGATATGGAAAGAAGGAAATCAGACTGGTGGCTCACGCCTGCAATCTCAGCACTTTGGGAGGCAGGCAGATGATAAGGTCAGGAGTTCAAGACCAGCCTGACCAACATGGTGAAACTCTGTCTCTACTAAAAATACTAAAATTAGCTGAGTGTGGCGGCAGTGGCAGGCGCCTGTAATCCCAGCTCCTCAGGAGGCTGAGGCAGGAGAATTGCTTGAACCCAGGAGGCGGAGGCTGGAGTGAGCCAAGATTGCACCACTGCACTCCAGCCTGGGTGACAGAGCGAGACTCCATCTCAAAACAAAAAGAAAGAAATCAGAGAGATGAGGAAAGAGACAAAGGAGACAGGTGCTGGGAACATTCTGAGGAACCTACTAAGTCATAGATGGGAAAAGAAAGCTAAGCTAGAAGGAAAACTAGGAAAAGAGAATAGAGAAGCCAAAAGAAAAGGGAATAAGAAAGAACTAAACTGGGCTGGACGCAGTGGCTCACACCCATAATCCCAGCATTTTAGTAAGCTGAGGCGGGAGGACTGCTTTAGCCCAGGAGTCTGGGCGACACAGAGAAACCCCATCTCTACAAAAAATACAAAAATTAGCCGGCTGTGGTGGTGTGTGGCTGTACTCCCAGCTACTTCGGAGGCTAAGGTGGGAGTATTGCTTGACCCCAGGAGGTGGAGGTTGTAGTGAGCACCCCTGCACTCCAGCCTGGGCGACAGAGCAACACCTTGTCTGAAAAAAAAAAAAAGTCCAGGCACCATGGCTCACACCTGTAATCCCAGTACTTTGGAAGGCCGAGGGGGCGGATCACAAAGTCAGGCGTTTGAGACCAGCCTGATTAACATGGTGAAACCCTGACTCTACTAAAAGTACAAAAATTAGCCAGGTGTGGTGGTGTGCGCCTGTGATCCCAGCTGCTCTGGAGGCTGAGGCAGGAGAATCACTTGAACCCGGGAGGCGGAGGTTGCAGTGAACCGAGATTGTGCCATTGCACTCCAACCTGGGCAACAAAGCGAGACTCTATCTCACAAAAAAAAAAAGAAAAGAAAAGAAATGAGCTGAAGGGAGTGAGGAATCTGAAAGAAATCTCCAAGTGTTAAGGAGAGCTGTGTGAGAAAAGCAAGCCAAATGGGGCCAAGAGAACACGAGCGGAACACACAATCTCTTTTCTCTTGATATTCACTCACCCTTCTATGTCAACATTCTCTTCCTTGGGGCCCGGCTCCCCAACAAGTGGCACTGTCACTGAATGATAGGTGATTATAGGCCCAGGGCACTTCCGCTTCTTATGAACCTGCTTCTTTTTGTCAGCCTCAAGCCGCTCATATGTCTCTTTAGGGTCAAAGGAAGGAATAAAGGATGATCAGAATGCCCCTTTTTCCCACATCCAGTTCTGTCCCACGATCTCTCAATTATACTCCTGGCTATCTAGTCACTGCCAACTACCAGAGACAACTATGGGAGTCCCCCAAGGCCCTCCGGTACCTCCCATTTTGTAAGTTTTCTTGTACTCCTCTCTGCCCCTCATTTCTCAAGTACACCTGGGCCCTCTGTAGTACCTCACAGGTGGAAGGTGCCCCTTGATGAGGAGTTTATTTGCTTTCCTAGATACCAAAATCTCCTCTACAAATGCCCTGTCCATTCACTCCCACAGCTGGGTGTGCTGGCACATGCCTGTAATCCCAGCTACTTGGGAGGCCGAGGTGGAAGGATCGCTTGAGCCTGGGAGGCAGAGGTTACAGTGAGCTGAGATGGCACTACTGCACTCCAGCCTGAGCAACAGGGTGAGACTCTGTCTCCAAAAAAATAAATAAAGTAGGAAATTATATTTAAATATAGAGATTTCTGGTCACTCTTCAACAACAAGAAAATCTGGCAACCCTGGGTCTGCATTCTCCTAAGGGAACAATTATCCAAGCTGAGTAACTTCCTGCTTTCAGCCACTCCTCTCCAGTTCACCACCATCCCTCTGGCTGGCTGCACGCTTCATGTTACCAGCCTGGTCTCTGTGACACTGCTCTGTGGCAATGCGCTGTTGGTATATATGTCTCCTCCTTAAGGGCAGTGACTATAACTCATATTGCCTAAATATTTTCAGGGTGATACAGCATTCTGCACATTACAGCACTCATTAAATGTTTGTTAATGAATAAATGAATCAAGGCCGAGCACAGTGGCTCACACCTGTAATCCTAGCACTTTGGAAGGCCAAGGTGGGTGGATCAGCTGAGGTCAGGAGTTCGAGACCAGCCTGACCAATATGGTGAAACTCCATCTCTGCAAAAATACAAAAACTAGCCAGGCATGGTGGCACATGCCTGTAATCCCAGCTACTTGGGAGGCTGAGGCAGGAGAATTGCTTGAACCTGGGAGGCAGAGGTTAAAGCAAGATTGTGCCATTGCACTCGAGCCTGAGCAACAAGAGCGAAACTCTGTCTCCAAAATAAAAAATAATTTTAAAAATAAAAATAGGCAGGGCGTGGTGGCTCACGCTTGTAATCTCAGTACTTTGGGAGGCCGAGGTGGGTGGATCACAAGGTCAGGAGATCAAGACCATCCTGGCCAACATGGTGAAACCCCATCTCTATTAAAAAATAAATAAATAAAAAATAAAAATAAAACATGGTCAAAGGTATTAAGATAGAAAAAATTTAAAAATAAAGATAAAAAGGGCTGGGCACTGTGGCTCATGCCTGTAACCCCAGCACTTTGGGAGGCCAAGGTAGGTGGATCATGAGGTCAGGAGATTGAGACCATCCTGGCCCACATGGTAAAACCCCATCTCTACTGAAAATACAAAAAATTAGTTGGGCGTGGTGGTGTGCACCTGTAGTCTCGGCTACTTGGGAGGCTCAGGCAGTAGAATAGCTTGAACCCAGGAGGTGACTGTTGTAGTGAGCCCAGATCACGCCACTGCACTCCAGCCTCGTGACAGAGCGAGACTCTGTCTCAAAAAAGAAAAGAAAACTTTTTGGCTGAGCATGGTGGCTCACGCTTGTAATCCCAGCACTTTGGGGGGCCGAGGTGGGTGGATCACCTGAGGTCAGGAGTTCAAGACCAGCCTGGCCATCATGGTGAAACCCTATATTTAAAAAAAAAAAAAAAAAAAAAAAAGGAAAAAAAGAAAAAAAAAAATGAGTCAAAAAAAAAAAAAAAAGAATCAAAATATTCCTTGTCCCTTTCCTCTGAATGAACTCCAAATTTCTGTGTCCTTAAATATGGTTACTATGAACCCAATTCTCTAAAGTCTGACCATAAGAGAGTACTCTGGAGGCTGGGCATGGTGGCTCACGCCTGTAATTCTAGCACTTTGGGAAGCCAAGGCAGACAGATCACCTGAGGTCAGGAGTTCAAGAGCAACCTGGCCAACATGGTAAGACCCCACCTCTACTAAAAATACAAAAATTAGCTGAGTATGGTGGCTTGTGCCTGTAAACCCAGCTACTCGGGGTGCTGAGGTAGGAGAATCACTTGAACCTGGGAGGCAGGGGTTGCAATGAGCCAAGATCATGCCTCTGAACTCCAGCCTGGGTGACAGAGCAAAATTCCATCTCAAAAAAAAAAGAAAAAAAAAGAGTACTCAGGAAATCCTTCCAATGACTGAACCTCTCTTGCTTGAACTGTTTGATAACACTGCTTTCTCTCCCTTGCGCCAACCTTCCAAACCCTCTACTTTTGAACACCTGCCTACCCTCTGGAACTCAAGCTCTATAATCAGCCAACTCATCGATATCCTCAGCTCCTCACTCAGCATATGAGTTCATTCCTTCATATGACTTGCCTTACCAGAAACCTGGTCATTCACTAAGGCCACCACTCCTCTCTGCAGACCTCTGGTGGAGGTTGCTCGTTCTTACTTCCCTACAGGATATACCTATGACCTACTGGGCCTCACCCTGTAGCTTTCGGATCACTACTCTTCTGCCTACCAGAATTTCCCTTCTCTTTTGAGACCTGTGCCAAGAGTCTAGATTAACTTCTCTCCTTCCTAATCATGGTCACTCCCTCACTCACTGAAGACTTTGGCAGTGGTTTCTACTCTTCATCTCTACCACAATTCCTGTCATCTTAGGTCACCCTGGTGACTGTGAAGTGCACATGGGCAGCCCCTTCAACACTCCATACCCAGTATACCACCGCATCTCTAACAACCCTCTTTTCCACGTCACCTTATTTTTTTTCGAGTCTCACTCTGTCACCCAGGCCGGAGTGCAGTGGTGTGATCTCCGCTCACTGTTCCCTCTGCCTCCTGGGTTCAAGTGATTCTTCTGCCTCAGCCCCCAGAGTAGCCAGGACTAAAGGTGCGCACTACCATACCCGCTAATTTTCTGAATGTTTAATAGAGATGGGGTTTCACCATGTTGACCAGGCTGGTCTCGAACTCCTGACCTCAGGGGATCCGCCCACCTCAGCCTCTCAAAGTGCTGGGATTACAGGTGTGAGCCACCACACCCGGCCTTTTTCTTAAGAGATGTGGTCTCACTGTGTTGTCCAGGCTGGTCATGAACTCCTGGCCTCAAGCAACCCTGCTTCAGCCTCCTGAGTCATTCGGTGTATGCCCCATTTTAGAAACAAGAAAAGCAAAGTATGAATAGGGTCAGGAATTTACCTGCAGCCTTAATCACCTACTCTCCCCCACTTCTCACTTCTGATTCCTTTATCCCAACCTTCCATTTCTCCGTCCTTTGGCCCTCCAGGTCTCACGGTTTTCCTCATGCCCCTCAGCCCCTCTACCCATGTTTTCTGAAACCACAGACTGACCCAGTGACCGTAAATTAAGCTCTTCTGTGATCTTGGCCTCTCTGAGCAGCTCCTCCTGGGTTAGCGGCCGCTCACAGTGGGGCCCCTTTCGCCGTCTTGACTGGCCCTGCCTCTCTTGTACTCGAAGGAACGTTTGTCGTGTATGCTCAGCTGTAGACTGACGCATAGACTTCCGACCTGGAAGACAGTGAGATAAGAGGAAATCTTTGAATTCATGTCCACTATTTTACTTATTTATTTTAAAATTTTGTGTTTGGAAATAATTTCAAACCTACAAAGTTATAAGAATAGTACAAGGAATATTCATGTATCTTCTACCCCATCACCTATTTTGTCCCTTTTGCATTTTGTATGTGTAGTTTTTTTCTGAATGCTCTAAGTTAGACAACTAAAGTTGTATACATCATGGCCTTTATCCCTAAATATTTCAGTGTGTATTTCCTAAGAATGAGGATTTTTCCAGTCGGGCACGGTGGCTCACGCCTGTAAACTTAGCACTTTGGGAGGCTGAGGTGGGTGGATCACCTGAGGTCAGGAGTTCAAGACCAGCCTGGCCATCATGGTGAAACCCCATCTTTAAAAAAAAAAAACAATGAGAATTTTCCTATCCATAGTAAGTTATCAATGTCAGTAATTTTTTTCTTTTTATTATTATTTTTGAGATGGAGTTTCATTCTTATTGCTGAGGCTGGAGTGCAATGGCATGGGCTTGGCTCACTGCCTCCTGCGTTCAAGTGATTCTCCTGCCTCAGCCTCCTAAGTAGCTGGGATTACAGGGCCCCGCCACCCGCAACCACACCTGGCTAATTTTCGTATTTTTTAGTAAAGACGGGGTTTCACCATATTGGCCAGGCTGGTCTCGAACTCCTGATCTCAGGTGATCCACCTGCCTCAGCCTCCCAAAGTGCTGGGATTACAGGCGTGAGCCACCGTGCCCGGCAACAGCAGAATATTTAACACTGATATGATACTGTCATATTCCAATTCTGCCAGTTGACCCAAACATCCCTACTCACTGTCAGATCCGTCATCCTGTAGTTCTAGTGGCAGTACAGCCTTCTCTTCTCGGGCCTTCTGAGAGCTACCGGCCGGGGTGTTGACCTTTCGAGGCCTTAAACTCTTGAGAGGCTCCTGAGGACAGATTGGAATTACATACCAGGGAATAGAAGAGATAAGGAGAAATATGAGGATCTCAATGAGGGAAAACTAGCACTGCCAGAAATGGAAGTGGCGTAGGGAGTACTGACACCCGATGAAAGAGAGAACGGGAATTGAGGAAACCCAAGAAAACTAGGCCTCCCCCGTACCTTGTAGGCCTTGGTGACTACTCGGCGCTTCCTCCTTGGCTCTTCTGCTTCTCCGTCACTGGATGGTTCGTCCCCTTCATCAATGTCAAAGTCAGAGTCTACTTCGTCCTCTGTGTCTGACTGGTCCCCTTGATACTCATCATCTCCGGATTCCTAAGTAGCAGGGAGGTGAGGGTTGGCTGGAAATGGAAGCTTAACACCCCTTTAGGAGGAATGGAGTCTCTCAACTTTCTTGATTAAGGGTTGCCTTACCCTCCTTCCTAATCCAGCCCTTCATTTTCCTCAGACAAGAAAACTTTCTAACTGACGGCCTTTGGCTCCAGCACTACCTCCTTCCAACATTAATTGACAGCCCTTTACCTACATGGCACTGTGTTAAGTACTGGGGAACAAAAGGATATGGTTTGGTCTCTACCTTCAGAGGCTTACAGTATAATGAAGGGGAGAACATAATCTTACTTTTTTTTTTGAGATGGGGTCTCTGCTGGGTGTGGTTGCTCATGCCTGTAATCCCAACACTTTGGGAGGACGAGGCAGGCAGATCACTTGAGGCCAGGAGTTCAAGACCAGCCTGGCTAACATGGTGAAACCCTGTCTCTACTAAAAATACAAAAATTAGCCGGGTGTGGTGGTGCACGCCTGTAATCCTAGCTACTTGGGAGGTTGAGGGACGAGGATCGCTTGAACCTGGGAGGCAGAGGTTGCAGTGAGCCAAGATCGTGCCACACTGCATTCCAGTCTGGGTGACAGAGTGAGACTGTGTCTCAAAAGAAAAAAAAAAAGATAGGAGTCTTGCATGTTGCCCAAGCTAGTCTTGAACTCCTGAGTTCAAGTTATCTGCCTGCCTCAGCTCTCAAAGTGCTAGGATTACAGGCCTGAGTCACTGCATCAGGCCCATAATCTTATTTTTTTTATTATGTTAAAAATAGAGGTGGGATCTGGCTATGCTGCCCAGGTTAGTTTCAAATTCCTGGCCACAAGTAATCCTCTCACTTCAGCCTCCAAAAGTGCTCAGATTACAGGCATGAGTCATCACACCTGGCAGGAACATAATCTTTTTTTTTTTTTTGAGATGGAGTTTCACTCTTGTTGCACAGGCTGGGGTACAATGTTGAGACCTCAGTTCACTGCAACTTCCATCTCCCAGGTTCAAGTGATTCTCCTGCCTCAGCCTCCCAAGTATGTGGAATTACAGGCATGTGCAGCACAGCTAATTTTGTATTTTTAGTAGAGACGGGCTTTTGCCATGTTGGTCAGGCTGGTCTCGAACTCTGGACCTCAGGTGATCTGCCCACTGTGCCTCTCAAAGTGCTAGGATTACAGGCGTAAGCCACCACACCCAGCCTCGGGGACATAATCTTAAAAGGAAGTGGCACACTTGCTATGGGCTGTTGGTATAAGAAGGTCTAAGTTTAGGCTTTCATTCTTTAGGGGTCAGGAAACTTTTTCTCTAAAGGACCAGATTAAAACAGTGATCTGCATCGGCCTGAAGGCTGTAGTTTGCTGAACTGCGCTTTAGACTCTCATCACATGAAGAGGGCCAGGCACCGTGGCTCACGCCTGTAATCCCAGCACTTTGGGAGGCCAAGGCAGGTGGAGGACCTGAGGTCCGGAGTTTGAGATCAGCTGGCCAACATGGGGAAAACCTGTCTCTACTAAAAGTACAAAAATTAGCCAGGTGTGGTGGCACACACCTGTAGTCCCAGCTACTTGGGAGGCTGAGGCAGAAGAATCATGTGAATCCAGGAGGCAGAGGTTGCAGTGGGCTGAGATGCCACTGCACTCCAGCCTGGGCAACAGGGTGATTTCAAAAAAAAAAAAAAAGGATGAAGAGGACTTAAACTGTGGTTTAAAACACTGTTAGTATTTAGACAGCCAAGCGGGAAGAAGGAATCATGGGCAGATGAAATAGCAGAAACGAAGGCAAAGAAATGGTAATGTGCACAGCATGTTTATGGAATAAGGATTTAGACCCAAGCAAAACTTTTCTCTGTCAAGAAACTTGTTAGCCAACTGCATTTGGCTCCAGCACTGCCTTCTTCCAACACCGATTGCCCTGCAGGACTATATGATTTGAAAAGAAGGTTGCATTCCATTTACGGAGAAACTTAAATGTCAGGCTAATAAACACAAATTTAACCTGAAGGCCAGTGATTCTCAATCCCCTCCATCTCCTTATTTGTCCTACCATCGATAATCATTGTTGAGGTAAACTAAAGTTACTGAGAGAAATACGTTCTTTAGGTGTGCTGAGACAGAAAAACAGTTGAGTACTGCTACTGTGGATAATGGAGAGCCACTGAAGATTTGGGAAGGGGTAACAGTATGCACAAGGGGTGCTTCAGAAAGCTCTGGAGGTAGTTAGATGGCCTGGAGTAGAGAACGTGAAGTACGGCCTAGACCTGAGGTGATACCGGTTAGGGCTAGAATGGCAGCCATTATTAGAAAGGAAAGGGAAAAAAGCCACTTGAGGGAGAGGGAGTCAACTGGGCCGGGTGACACCTCACACATGTGGCTCTTCGATCAGTGGTGCAAACTAATGGGCTACTCTTGGTACACATGATGCCAAAGCAAGCAGATAACACAGATGGTTGACACTCCAAGCCACCCAGAGTTCAGTTTTGCACTGATGACCATCATTTCCTCCCAAGTGATGTTTGTAAAAGATAGCCTGGGAACACATTAATCCCCTCAGCTCTAACCTGGGAGTAAGCCATAACACCAGAGGGTAGTAGATCAACCACACATTAGCTTAGTGCCCAGTCAAAATACTTCCACTAAATTAGGGACTTACTACCATTCCTTTGGCTTTTATTGAGTCATGAATAGACATCACTAGATAAGAGAATGTTCGTACATCATCTATGAAAACTGTTACTTTTTATATATCTTATATAAGGATATAATGATAAATGCTCCCTAGGATTTAAGGCTGAATAAGTTTGTCTCTCTTGAAGAACTTATATGCTTCTTTCTTAATAAAGAAAGAAATACAAGGTTTGGCTACCAGGAAGCTCACAGCTAAATTTAGTATCAACTGTTACTACCATTTTAGCAGAGGTTCTTGGTACAATTACTTCTGATCTCTCTCTATTTTTACTGTTCCTACTTTTTGTTTATATGTAAGCCTCCTTAAATCCTTTTTGGAAGCATGAAGAGTACATATTAAATAACGACTCGTAAAATGACAGAAATAGGAAAATGGCCTTAGAGGAGGGATGAGAAAGTTCTATTTTAAACTAGTTGGTTAGGGCTGTGTCAGTAATGACTCCGTCAGTCAAGTTCTGTGGGTTCGGTTTTTTTTTTTTTTTTTTTTGAGACACAGTCTCACTCTGTCACCTGGGCTGGAGCGTAGTGGCGTGATCTTGGCTCACTGGAACCTCCACCTCCCAGGTTCAAGTGATTCTCCTGCCTCAGCTTCCTGAGTAGCTGGGATTACAGACGTGTGTCGCCACGTCCAGCTTATTTTTTTGTATTTTTAGTAAAGACAGGGTTTCACCATGTTGGTCAGGCTGGTCTCAAACTCTTGACATCACGATCCGCCCACCTTGGCCTCCCAAAGTGCTGGGATTACAGGCACGAGCCATCGTGATAGGCCCCTAAATCCTGTGAGTTCTGTTCCTTAATTTATCTTGAATCCTTCTGTTTCTCTACCACCACGCCCCCGTCTAGCCATTCTCATTACAAAGTAAGTAATCTTTCTTTCTTTCTTTCTTTTTTTAGATGAAGTTTTGCTCTTGTTGCCCAGGCTGGAGAGCAGTGGTGTGATCTCCGCTCACTACAACTTCAGCCTCCCAGGTTCAAGCGATTCTGCCTCAGCTTCCTGAGTAGCTGGGATTACATGCATGTACCACCACACCCGGCTAATTTTGTATTTTTAGTAGAGACAGGGTTTCTCTGTGTTGGTCAGACTGGTCTCTAACTCCTGACCTCAGGTGATCCGCCTGCCTCAGCCTCCCAAAGTGCTGGGATTACAGGCACAAGCCACCATGCCCAGCCATAGGTAATCTTCCTAAAGTACAAATTTCATCATAGAACTCTGATGACTCTTCTCAGTCCTCTGGATGAAGAGCAAAACTCCTTAATATGGCTCACAAGGCTGTCAATGTGGCCCATGCCTGCTCCCTCCAGGCTTATCAATCTTTAGTTTCCTTCACGCTCTGGAAGAGAGTAGACCTGCAGGTCCCAGACCAGGATCTCAATGTCTTTACATACTCTTACCAACCTGCTCTGTGGACTAACCTTTCTCCTTTTCCTGCTTTTCATCAAGCCAAGGCCTACTTTTCAAACTGTCCTCAGCTTAAACATCATCTCTCCAGGGATGCCTATCCTGATCAACAACTTTGGCTCACATGTATTACCTTTGCACTCTATCTTACCCCTTGTTTTAGTCCTTATCACACAGTGTATATATATATATATATATATATATATATATATATATATATATTTTTTTTTTTTTTAAGAGGGGGTGTCACAAAGATGGCCAGGCTGGTCTTGAACTCCTGACCTCAGGTGATCCACCCACCTTGGCCTCCCAAAGTGCTAGGATTACAGGCGTGAGCCACCGTGCCCGGCCTTCCTCCAAGGATTTCATGGTTCTCAGACGCCTAGGTGTTGGTCAGTTCTTCTGGAAGATCTTATTCTTGGGGAGCTACAGGTCCTTGCCTTGCAGGCTCTTTCAGGTTGTATTTCCTTTTCCTCTCAATTCCTCCCCATTCTTCTACAATAAAATAACAATTCTCATCTCCAGAGATCCAGCCTGTACCTCTTCCCAGCCTGTCAGGAAGTCTGGATGTCTGGTCCACAGCTCCCCAGCTTCTTTCTCTACCTTTGCTTTATTCTTCCCCAGTACCCACCCTCCAACCGCCCAGCTAAGCCCCCGCGGCCACACCGCACAGAACGTGCACTGGAAGCCCTGCCAGTTGACACCCGCCGGGGGCCCAGAAATCAACCCGAATAAACGCTTTGTAAAAAGAACTTCCCTTGGGAAAAATCTCACGATTTCTATTCTCAGGGTTCTTCAAAAAACTAAAAGCTAAAGGCTACGATGGCCCCGGGAAGTGGTGGCTGCCGTGGGCCGTGTTTGCAGCACTGCACTCCAGGCTGGGCGACTAAGTGAGATCCTGTCTCAAAAAACAAACAAAAAAACGTCCCCATGTGTTGTGAACTGAACGCGAGCCCGGGAATCTCGTCCAGCGAGAAGGTCCCAAACCTGGAAGAGAGCGTGTGCCGGAAAAAAGGAGATAGAAAAGGCGAGATCTGGAGGGCTACATGCGCTATGCTCATGCAGCAGCTTTATTTTGCAATGTATTTCATTATATATTTTTCTGAAGTTAAAGTTGTTTATGCCAAATTAACATACTTAAGTTACAGTAAGCAAGTTACACCCAGTAAGTTAAGCCCAGTAAGTAGGCTACGCCC
>CAUYQU010057332.1:0-10537 GCA_963574635.1 Cheracebus regulus | reverse complement strand
ATACATTATTTTTCTTTTCATTCTGAACATCAATATGAGGGGCGTGTATTCCACTGCCTATCTCTGGTGTGTGCCATGTCCTGAACTGCATGAGGGTTCAAGGACTTAAGAGGGAATGGTGGGGGATAAGAAAAGACAAAGACACAGACATACAGAAAGCTGGGCCAGGCGGTCCAGGAGGTGAAGATGTCACTCTCTCCAGCCCCGACCTGTCTCAGTGTACTTTATTTGTTCACAAAGCACATAGCAGAGGGAGGGTGCAGTTACTTAGAACAGTCTGTGGTTATAATTCTCATACTTCCGTTAACATACATCAGCTAAAAACTATCTTTCAGCAAGCTCAGTGAAAGCTGGCTATCTCTCTAGGCCCATCTGTTCTTCTCTGAGACATACACATCCTCCTATTGAGGTTTCACTTCCCTGAAGTTCAACCAAAGTTCACAGCAGCCTTGCTGCTGATCCCCTAGAGGGGGTGGGCTACTCCAGCTCCCTACACCTATCTATGTACCAGGCGCTGGGCATTGAGAGGTTTACAGACCTTGGTTCTACCCTTTATGATCTAAAACAGCTGAAAGTATTGATATAAGGATACTAAAAACTAAACAGAGGCTGGGTGCAGTGGCTTACACATGTAATCCCAGCACTTTGGGAGGCTGAGGCTGGTGGATCACCTGAGGTCAGGAGTTCAAGACCAGCCTGGCCAACATAGCAAATTCTATCTCTACTAAAAGTATAAAAATTAGCCTGACATGGTGGCACACACTTGTAGTCCCAGCTACTTGGGAGGCTGAGGCATGAGAATCACTTGAACCTGGGAGACAGAGGCTACAGTGAGCCAAGATTGCGCCACTGCGCTCCAGCCTGGGTGACAGAGTGAGAATCTCTCTCAAAAGAAAAAAAAAGAAAAAGAAAAAAAAACTAAATAGATATAATTTATTGACATTACAGATATAATTTAATTTTAAATATTAAGGGCACAATCAGGACAATTCTTTGTTTTCCAAATCCATTTGATGTCCCTGAAAGATCGCATGTTCCAGTTATGTGGAGCCATACACTCAGTTTGTAGCCAGTGGAATGAAGACAGAAATACCACTACATTGTAGAAAAGGCAAGCCTCACCTCTGCTGAGGCTATTCTGAGATCTCAGGGTGTCCATCTCTTAAGTGGAGCAGGAATAAATGCATGCTGCTGGACATGATATATATTTCTTGTAAGTCTCATTGACAGTTAAGGCTGTTGTGTTCATTTGATTTAAAAGTCACAGAAAAATCCAACCTTCAATTGTCTTCAAACAAAAGAATGACTCTAACTGCACATCTGGCTGGAAAATTGTAATGCTGTGTTATGGCACTCTTACTGCCGTGTAGACACAGGCATCCTGGAGCTGGTTCTCTGCTCTGCAGTTATCTGGCTCTCTTTTGATTCTACTCAGCACGGAAGAAGTTATGCTCGAGCAAATACTTTACATTTACTAGTGAAGATAGCTGCACAGGCTGGCACTTTTCTGACAACGGTAATGATCTCATTAGTTATTTTAATAGTTTAAATAGTGCCTTGGAGAGTAAGAAGATCTACTGTGAAGGGAAGAAGAAACACAGCTGAGTTGTCTTATTAATGAATTGAGCTGCTCATTAGCTAATCTTTTCCAAAGCCTTTAATGATATCCTGGTTAATAGCTGCTAGAAGTACAGAAGTACTTTAACAGAGGGTTCTCAGTCTAAAACCTTTTGCAGCTATAACACTGATTACTTTGTACATAATAATAGTAACAACTCAGCCAACCTTTCCTGAGTGCTTACTATGTGTCAGACACACGTAGGAACAGAGGATACCTGGAAAGATAAACAGCCTTAATTCATCTGGCTAGCTAATGGGTTTACAGCTCAAGTTACACATAAATTTATTAAATCGGGTCAGGTGATGTAATCAGCCAACTGTTAAAAATTGTACAGATGGAGAGAGCTGGGGTATCCCAAAGGTCATAATTTATGAGAAGGAATACATCCCACCTTGCCTCTATGGGGAAGAAAATTCATTTTTCACAGTCAGCACAAATCTCCATCCTGAGGTAATAGAGAAGAGAGTTTGTGTTGCTTTCTTGTTATTGTTATTTTTCCCCTTAATCTTCCCACCTTGCATTTAAAATTCATTAAAAAAAAAAAACAGTGAATGTAAGTCACCATGTTCTTTGTTATGAAAGAAAGAGTCAATGTTTCAGAATCCCTTAAAGCTGAAGTCTCTGATGGCTTCAGCCGCTGATTCAGGATACCTGGCCACTGTCAGCTCCTAACCAGGACACAGAACAGGTCAGAGAGGTCAGCCGGTAGCATCAGGTAGCAGCAACAGCGCAGACATGGGAAGTCAGACAGCCTGCACCGAAACGTGGTGTCTGCTTGTTAGAGACTGCGACTGTGCTCAGGTTAATACGTTTTCCAACATTGCACTTTCCTCATCTCTGAAAACGGAGACCAGTAACCACCTCACTGGACTGCTGTGAGGACTAAATTCCAACACAATGGCACGTGTGATGTACAGGTATGCATCAGCTTATCCAATGGATGGCAGCTAAGGTTTTGTGTTTATTATTAATAATGGGAGTA
The DNA here is from genome assembly GCA_963574635.1 of Cheracebus regulus. NCBI lineage: Eukaryota > Metazoa > Chordata > Mammalia > Primates > Pitheciidae > Cheracebus > Cheracebus regulus. The sequence continues at coordinate 7,934 of CAUYQU010057332.1, read as the reverse complement.
CCACTTGGGCCAGTTCATCTCAGTGATATTATGCTTCAGTTTCCTCTGCCTAAGATTTAGTGACCCTCCTGCCAAGCAGGATTTGAACCCTGCCCAAATTTATGTGCATCTTTTTTAAGCTTTGCCAAGCTCCTCCCCCACCCACCCATCCAGAGGCTGGACCTACCTTTTTGCCCCTGACAATATGACAATACCGTTACCCACTCCCTCCTTCCCATCTGCCCCTCCGCCCCCACCAGTGGCTGTATTTCCGTCACAGGCGAAATCATCAAAATAATGCTGATGCCACTTGCTTTTCAGTATTAGCAGACACAATGACTTCCTTCAGTATCCCTGCCCTACTTATCAGCTGAGCACCTGGGATCTCAGAAATTGCCTCAGTGGAGGCTGGGCTTGCTTGCTGTACAATGAATCACTGAGCTGCCACAGCTGGGGTCACCATTGTACTATGTTGGTTTCCCAGGCTTCCTCCCCAGCTTCTGTCTCCTTCCTGTTGGCTTCGGTCCCGGCATGCCTCACCTATGAGCATTTTATGTTAGGATATGCCAAGAAATAAAAACAGCACCTGCTTCACAGGAGTTTGCCATTTACTTTTCAACACAATCTTACGGTCTACTCCTCATTTACCTACTTGGGCAATTAACATCAAACGTATTATTTTACTACTTTTTATGTATCAGTAGAATTCTATTAATAAATGCCACTATAGCGCCCAATTCAGTAATAGAAACCTTGTTTTATCCTGTCATGTTGGCTGGCTGGTGTACATCACACCACTGAACTCCAGCCTGGGCTAGCTGCAACCTCTGCCTTCTAGTTCAGGAGATTCTCATGCCTCAGCCTCGCAAGTAGCTGGGACGACACCACAATACCTGGCTATTTGTTTTGCATTTTCTGTAGAGAGAGGGTCTTGCTATGCTGCCTAGCCTGGTCTCAAACTCCTGCGCTCAAGCAATCCTCCCACCTCAGCAGCCATTGTTAATCATAATTTGTAATTATTAATTAGAGAACTCCAGAAATGTACATGAATTTGGTGATAATTTACTCTGATAATATGGAATATAAAGATAATACAAATCCTGCCAGAATACTCTGTGGTTCCTTCTGCTTCCCAAATGTCCTACATGAAACTACTGATACTTACAAAAGACTTCAGTGAAGAATGAATTTCCCCCAGCTGAGCAAGCATAATTTGGATATGGTGAGAAGAAGGAGCTTTCTGCAGCAATTCTTGACATGGAGGTAAATGGGAAGGCTTTATGCACAGGCAACCAAGAAAAAAGAATCTAAACAATTTAAGATGCAGTGACTTCCCAGGTGCGGGTGCATCAACCACATACTCCATCTACTCTCAGCACAGCTTGCTTTGGTAACAAGAACATCTTTATATAATACAAGCAGTTGGTCTTGTACTCCGCCGGGCATTTAGCATGGCTCCTGTCTCAGCAAACAGAGTGGGAGGGGTTAGCTCTGGTGTAGGATGCTACTCCCTGTTGGATGGGTGAAAATTGATCATTAAAAAGTCTTTTTTTGTTGCTGTTTGTTTGTTTTTTGAGACTTGAGTCTCACTCTGTTGCCCAGGCTGGAGTGCAGTGGCACGATCTCGGCTCACTGCAACTTCCACCTCCCAGGTTCAAGCAATTTTTCTGCCTCAGCCTCCTGAGTAGCTGGGACTATAGGCGTGCACCACCACGCCCAGCTAATTTTTTTTTTTTTTTTTTGTATTTTAATACAGATGGAGTTTCACCATGTTATCAGGATGGTCTCAATCTCCTGACCGCATGATCTGCCTGTCCTGGCTTCCCAAAGTACTGTAATTACAGGCTTGATCTACCATGCCCAGCCTAAAGTCTTGATCTGGCGTTAAAGATTCCCCTGTTTCCTGCTGGAGCTGACACCTAGGGCTTCTCAAGCTGTGCACGATTGCATTCTGCACTGTGTGTGTGAGGCTGCAGCCTCTAGGTTAGTAAATGCATCTACTCACTGCAGAATGGTTTTCTCATATGAAAATCTGAATATGCTGAATCACTTTAAATCAAGTTTGTCCAACTGTGGCCCAGGATGGCTTTGAATGTGGCCCAACACAAATTTTTTAAACTTTCTTAAAACATTATAAGATTTTTTTGTGGTTTTTCTTTTTAGCTCATCAGCTATCGTTAGTGTTCATGTATTTTATGTGTGGCCCAAGACAATTCTTCTTCCAGTGTGACCCAGGGAAGACAAAAGATTGGACACCCCTGCTTTCTTTTTTTTTAAATTGTACTTTAAGTTCTGGGGTACATGTGCAGCTCTTGCAGGGTTGTTGCATAGGTACACACATGCCATGGTGGTTTGCTCTCTCCATCCCCCCATCACCTACATCAGGCATTTCTCCCAATGTTATCCATCCCCAACCTCCCACCCCTCGCTGTCCATCCCCTAGCTCCCCACCCCTCAACAGACCCCAGTGTGTGATATTCCCCTCCCTGTGTCCACGTGTTCTCATTGTTCAACACCCACCTATGAGTGAGAACTGTGGTGGTTGGTTTTCTGTTCTTGTGTCAGTTTGCTGAGAATGATGGTTTTCAGATTCATCCATGTCCCTACAAAGGACAAAAACTCATCCTTTTTTATGGCTGCATAATATTCCATGGTGCATATGTGCCACATTTTCTTTGTCCAGTCTATCGTTGATGGGCATATGGGTTGGTTCCAGGCTTTGCTATTGCAAATAGTATCACAATGAACATATGTGTTCATGGGACACCCCTGTTTTCAGTGCTTCTTGGTGCTCTTAGGATAAAGATCCAGGGCCTTCCATGGACTCTGCATCTGACACAGACTGGCCCGCATGCCCTCTCCAGTCCCTCTCCTACCCCACGCTGCTGCCCCAGCCTTGTGTTCTCCAGCACAGTCAACTCTCAGTGCCCGGGGTTCCCTACCCCCACAAGGCCTTTTCCATCTCTTCCAGAACCCCGCTCTTCCTTCCAGCTATGCCACTTCCTCAGGAAGCTGTTTCTGCTCCTTCAGACCAATTTCAGGTGAAATTGCTAGTGTGTGCTTTCTTCTACCATGTGTCACTCCTCTATAACACTCGCCATTTTTTTTTTTTGAGACAAGGTCTGTCAAGCCATCCTTCATCCTCAGTCTCCCAAATAGCTGGGACTACAAGTGCACACCACCATGCCAGGCTAATATTTGTATTTTTAAAGGAGACGGGGTTCCGCCATGTTGTCCAGGCTGGTCTCAAGCTCCTAGGCTCAAGCAATCTACCCACCTTGGCCTCCTAAAGCACTGGGGTTGCAGGCGTTAGCCACCATGCCCAACCCACTCAGCATGTTTCCATATGACACACATCTGTGCAATGATGCAGTTCACATTTGCCTCATCTCACAAACTCTAAGCTTCACCAAGCCAGGGACAATGTTGACTTTGTTCTTTATAGCGTTTCCAGGACAAGCATTGCTCCTGGGGTAAAGCAAGTCCCCAGTGACACATTTCATTAAAAGCAGAGAAGGATTAGAAGTTCACCAGTCTTGGCTGGGTGCAGTGGCTCACATCTGTAATTTCAGCACTTTGGGAGCTGAGGTGGGTGGATCACCTGAGGTCAGGAGTTTGTGACCAGCCTGGCCAACATGGTGAAACCTTGTCTCTACTAAAATACAAAAATTAGCTGGGTGTGGTGCTGCATGCCTGTAATCCCAGCTACTCAGGAGGCTGAGGCAGAAGAATCGCTTGAACTTGGGAGGTGGAGGTTGTAGTGAGCCGAGACCACACCACTGCACATTAGGCTGGGTGACAGAGTGAGACTCTGTCTCAAAAAAAAAACAGAAGTTCATCATCAGGCTTGATTTTCCAGAGGAGCAGGCCAACACCAGTTGGCACCTCCGAGGCCAGGCCCCATTACCCCAGTTGCTCAGCTTTCTACAGCTGCACCCCACAGTGGGCCACTCACCCTCAGAGCTCACATGTCTCCAGCTGATTTTTGCTTGCAGTTGGCCCACTTCTGTTCATTATTCTGCCTGGAATCCTGCGAGTCATTGATCCCTCATTCAACCTGCTCCTGGGTGCTCATCACAGGCTCAGTGGGGGTTCTGGCTCCAGTCCAGGTCACCCTGTGTAAGCACTGAGCTTGACACTTGATAATTAACGTTGTTGCCAGGAAGCTCTGATGAAGCCATTCACAGACCCAGGTGATGGCAGAGAAAACGTCATTCTTTCTGTAAATGCTTCCCACGTCTCACTTGTTTTCACTACAGGGAGCTTTTTGCTTTCAGGTTTTTGCCTCAGAGATTCATCGCTTTCAGGGAATTATCCCTGTGTCAACTATTCTGTCACTGTTGCTTTGCATTGCTGCATTAATAATAATAAAAAGGAACTCATGTTTATCAAGAAAAAGCAAATCTTTAAACTTCAGAAGAATACATTGAAAAAAAATGATAAAAATGCTCAGAGATTGAGATTGCTTCTTCAAAGCTCTGGACAGATGAAAAACACATTGGTTATTTACATATAGACAGGTTATTTGGTAAGGTCAAGAGTACATCATTTCAAACTAAATGTTCTAAGACATTAACTGGCGTTTTTACTCATGTGGGTATCATAGGACTTCCAAGTGAGGCTCAAAGCTATCTGTTTATAGAAATGTATTTGTAGTGATAGTCCTGGCATAGCTCAAATGTATCCGGAATTTGACCTGAATTATAAATTAATTCTTAACACATTTTTCAAGACAATTCACTGCCTTTGGGAGTTAGGAGAAACTTTTTACTTTCTTCATGGTAGATCCAGTTTACTGCCTGTTCCATCTCAGTACCCAGACAGCTGACTATCTGTCATGATGACCATGCAGTAAATTCATGACCCTGTACCTCAAGGGACCAACTTGTACTATCAGGAAGCATTTATGACTTCCTTAGTCCACTCACTCTCCCAACTGCTCACCTTCATCCTCCTTAAGTCCCCAAAATGCCTCCACAATTCTCACAGTTTATTTTTAGTTCAATGAGAAAACAGTTATCTTCAGAAGACAGTATCCTTACTCACTCACCATCACAATTCTTACCTGGCCACCCAAATACCCAAAGAGCCTGCCTTGACTCACAGCCATCAATCACATCAACTCCTCTACTTGTTCATAACACCATCCTCTCTCCTCTACCGAAGGACAACATGGCAGCAATTGTCTCCTCTCTCCTCCATCACCATGTCTTTAATATCTACTGGGTCATCCCATCAGCACACAAATATGTCATTATTTCTTCTGTTTAAAACCCCTCCTCTTGCACTCAATTTCATCACAGTTAATACTCCACTTCTTTGTCATCCTTTATAGCAAAGCTTCTCAAAGTTCTTTCAATTCTTCTCATCCCACTCTCCCTCAAGTCTACTTCAATCTGTCTTTCACTTCCTCTACTCCTCCAAAACTGCACTTGTCAAAGTCACCAACAACCTTACATAGGAAACAAATATTTGGTGCATGAATTAATAAGGTAAATACTGCACATAAAGTAGTAAATGGATCTAAACAATCTTTGCCTAAGTCATCATTTTGCCGGAGGCCAGGCATGATTAAATATTAATGATTACTATCATTAGCACAATAACAATTAACAAATAAAAAACTATTTTGCTTAGCTGGGAGAAATTCTACTAAAAATAAAATCAAATTTCTTGGAAGCTAATAACTCCAATAATTTTTGCCAATCACCTTAATGAGTCTATCATTGTGCTAATGAACTCATTCCTAATTTCTGACAGCTTCCAAAACATTTTTAATCACCAAAAAAGTGATTCACAGATTAGGTTGCAGAGGTGCATCAATATCAATCACCACGATACAGAATTTTTAAACAAACTATTGCTGAGGAAGCTGACAGACAGACAGCCCATATGAGAGAAATGTTTGCACCAGCCAGGTGTATGATAAGTTAGGTTATTCACAGCCCAAGGCTGTTGCCTCCATTGTCTTTCTTCTGGGGTCTCGGTAGGACTGCTAGTGATATCAAAACAGGAAGAAATTGCAAACTTTCACACATCTACCTTTTAAAAGTTGGAGATTGCTCTGAAATTATGACCCAAGGTCAGGATTGATACATAGTTTTAAAGTATGTTAAGATGGCTACCTGTCTTATTTTTGTTGTTGTGATTTTATCCTTATTGACATAACAAGCAGAACTGAAGTGATGTTTGTGAACAAATAATATGGACTTTAGCATTTAAATTCCATTGAGTTGAAGAAAGCAGTCCCTCCTCCCTCCCCCAGGCCTGCAAGGGAGTACAGAATGATGTTGGTGAGTCACTTAGGTCAATTCAGGGAGGCAGCATCGATAAACCCTGCTTACTGCAAACATGTTCCCACTGTGTGAAGGGCTCTGCCCAGGGTCCTTGCCCAGGGTCAGCAAACTGCAAGTCACTCTTGGTTCATTCTTGAACAGCTTTATAAGTTGAGAAGATTCTGTATTCACAAAATTCTAAATCTCCATGAGTATGTCAAAAGACAGTTATGCTCACTCCAAATTTAGTTATAGAACAAATTGGCTTTTATTCATAATTAATGAATCAGACATCCTCCATTCTACAAAATAGAATGAGCACTCCTATCCAGCAATGTCAGAAAAGTAGGTTTTGTAAGATGGAAACGAGGAAACAGAACAATAGAGAAAAACTGACTGGTTAACTTCAGGTTACTTTTATTGTAAGAGTTAAAGCAAAGGGGGCTTCCTTACTAGTGGATTCAGGTAGACTAGACTCCTGTTTTCAGGAAAAATTGGTTTGTTTGGGGATCCATTTACTTCCTTAAAGTTTCTGTTTTATTATGTGCATTTAGCATGAGTGCCTCTGTTTTGGCTTAGTCTGGTTTGTTGGGCCTAGGGCAGGAACTCAGTGCAATGTACAATGGACTCCCATAATTTTTTTTTAAAACATCATAATAAAAGTCATAAATAAACACATTTTTGTGTGTGTTGGAGTCTAACTCTGTATCCCAGGCTGGAGTGCAGTGGCATGATCTCCGCTCACTGCAACCTCTGCCTCCTGTGTTCAAGTGACCCTCCTGCCTTACAGGCATGTGCCACCATGCCCAGCTATTTTTTTGCATTTTTAGTAAAGATGGGGTTTCACCATGTTGGCCAGGTTGATCTTGAACTCCTGACCTCAACTGATCCACCTCAACTGCCACCCAAAGTGCTGGGATTACAGATGTGAGCCACCATGCCCATCCACAAATTAAAACATTTCCCCATCATTTATAGCTCCTTTTATTAATCCATTCAATTAGGAGAGTGCATTTGGTTAGATTTGAAAGAACTTAAGTTTAAAATTCGTTAGAATCAAAAAAGAAAAGTATTCTGAGCCAGTTTAGATAGCTCCTGGGGGAAGAAAAGTGAATTTTGTTTATCCCATTCTTTTGGGTTTTATGCTATTCTTGGGAATTTCTTAGATCACTGGTTCCTGTCTCCACACGATAAATCTGAAATTAGGTGTTCCATTTTGTTTGTGACAATTTAATAAGGGTTAAAGTAAATTTCAAGCAATGGGAGAAACCCTGGGATGGTCCAGAGGATAAGAAATGTGTGCAAGACAGAGAGATCCAAGATGGCCGATTAGCAACAGCTCAGGAATGTAGCTCCCAGTGAAAGCGCAGATAATGAGTGGACGCCGCACTTTCTGACAAATTTTTGTTGCCCACAGACCAGGAGATTCCTGGCAGAGGAGCCACATGGGTCACCAGCGCGACTCTTTTGGCCGGCGCGGCTGTTTTCCCGGTGCCCCAGCGCGGCGCTTCCCAGTGCGGAGTATACGGACAGACGGGCTCGGCTGGTCCCATCCCCACAAGGAAAACAGCAATTGGAAGCGCTGAGGACTGAGAGTTTCACAGCAAGCACAGCGAACCCAGGAAGGTCCAGCTCTGTGGGGAAGGGGCGTCCGCCAAAGGAAAACTAAGAAACAGAAAA
>CAUYQU010057327.1:0-17309 GCA_963574635.1 Cheracebus regulus | reverse complement strand
GAGTCTTAACAACCAATAGCAGGCAAGTAATTCCAACCAACAACAAGCCAAGTCCTAGGTCAAGGCTTGTAACTTACCCAATAGCAGTCTTGCTCTCCCACAACCAATCGAGCTGTTTCACTCCCTATAAAAACCCCTGTTTAAGAGGGGTCCACGCGACTTCTCCATCCCCTCCTGTCCGGACCACAGAACCTCACCTGGGAGCCTGAATAAATTCCCTTACATTGGATTATTTTGGTGCTGGCCTCAGTTTCTTCGTTTTATCCTAGGAAACAAACCTTACAGGCTTACAGATAAACAAGGACTTATGTAAACAAAATATTCCTAAAAATCTGAGAAATATAGAAATGAAGCCAAATTTTTAAAATAAGTTTATGTGACCTGGGATAATCTTTGGTAAATAAAACTAGTTTGAAGAATGTTGGTAAAATTAAAAAATGAACAGCTTCAGAATTCTGAGCATTAAACACAGTCCAGTTATAAATTTTTTTTTGTCTGAGTTTAGTAGTAAAACAAGTTTATGTTATATCCACTAAATCTTTAAGATCATGAAACTGCAAATCCAAACAGCAGAATGCACAGTAAGAATGAATTGCTGAGGCAGATCAGCTGTGGAAGGAAGAGGGGGAGGGGAGGAGCAGAGGGGAGAGAGGAGAGAGAATACCAAGTTTATTTTCTTAGCTGTTTTTTTTTTTTTTTTTTGAGACAGAATCTTGCTCTGTCACCCAGGCTGGAGTGCAGTGGTGCGACCTTGGCTCACTGCAACCTACACCTCCCTGGTTCAGGTGATTCTCCTGCCTCAGCCTACCAAGTAGCTGCAATTACAGGCATGTGCCACCATGCCTGGCTAATTTTTGTATTTGTTGTAGAGACGGCGGCGGGGGAGTGGGGAGGGCCCCACCATGTTGACCAGGCTGGTCTCAAACTCCTGACCTTGTGATCTGCCAGCCTCGGCCTCCCAAAGTGCTGGGATTACAGGTGTGAGCCACCGTGCCCGGCCTATCTTTTTAGTTTCTTTGCTTCTGTGATGTTTTTGACATTTGTGGTCATTAAGAATAATAACATGATGATGGCCAGTTTTGCTTAATGTCTCATGAAATTTTCATGAGCAGTTCAAGGACAATTGTTATGAACAAGTGAATTAGGTGAATATGAGTGCTGTAAGAGTTTATAAATACGTTTCTAAGTTTTTTTTTTTGAGAAGGAGTCTTGCTGTCACTCAGGCTGGAATGTAGTGATGTGATTTTGGCACACTGCAACCTCCGCCTCCTGGGTTCAAGTGATTCTCCTGCCTCAGCCTCCTGAGTAGCTGGGATTACAGGTATCTGCCACCACACCCAGCTAATTTAAATTTTTTTAGTAGAGACAAAGTTTCACCATGTTGGCCAGGCTGGTCTCAAATTCCTGACCTCAGGTGATTTGCCTGTCTTGGCCTCCCAAAGTACTGGGATTACAGGTGTGAGTCACTGCGCCCAGCCTAAATCAACATTTTTAATTTTTACTTTTTAGAGGCAGAGTCTGGCTCCATCCCCCAGGCTCAGCTCGAGTGCAGTGGTCTGGTCCTAGCTCACTGCAGCCTCCCACTCCTGGGCTCAAGCGATCCTCCTACCCCTGACTCCCAAAGTGTTGGGGTCACAGGCATGAGCCACCGTGCCCAGTATAAATGAACTTTTAAACAATAATTATTTTATAAATTATGTCTACTTAAAAACAGTTTCCAAAACCTTTTTGGTAATCTGCAATCTTAAAAGTTATTTTATACTTTAGGAGGCCAAGGCAGGAGGACTGCTTGAGCCCAGGAGTTTGAGACCAGCCTGGGCAACATAAGGAGACCCAGAGATCCCATCTCTAAAAACAAAATAAAAGTAAAAAATGAGCTGGTGTGGGCAGCACCTACCTCGGTCCCAGCTACTTGAGAGGCTGAAGTGAGTGGACGGCTTGAGCCTGGGAGGGTGAAGCTGTAGTAATCACACCACTGCACGCCAGCCCGGGCAGCAGAGCTCGACCCTGTCTCAAAATAAAATAAAAAGAAATAAGCAAATGAAGGTTATTCTAAGTTAAATTAAGTAATAGGTATTCAGCGCTGGGTCATTTCTTTTTTTTAATTTAAATTTAGTTTTTGTGGCTACATAGTAGGTGTATATATTTGTTGGGTACATGAGACATGTCCACACATCCGTACAATGCGAAATAATCACATCAAGGTAAATGCAAGCCCATCATCTCAATCAGGCATCCTCTCTTTATGTTACAAACAATCCAATTGTACTTTTAGTTATTTAACGTGTATGTTGTCCCAAATACAGAGAGAGGGAGAATGAATGAGATCTAGTATTTGATAGCACAACAGGGTGACTAGATTCTATAGATACATATGAGACAGGGTCCTGCTCTTTTGCCCACGTTAAAGTGCACTGGTGTGCTCATGCCTCACTGCAACCTCAAACCTCAAACTCCTAGGCTCAAGCAATCCTCCTCCCTCAGCCTCCTGAGTAGCTAGAACTACAGGCTACAGGCGTGAGCCACCAAAGGGAATAAAGGGAATAGCGGTAACTTTACTTCGAGAAAGTTGTGGGTGCCAGTTTAACTAGCAGATCAAAGGTACCGTTGCTGCTGGTGTGCAGCCAATGTCCCATGCTCCGGGAAGCACACCTGGCTCCCGTGCCCATCTGTTCATGCAGAAATGTCAGGAAAGCTCCATGCAGGGCCGATCTACAGAACAACCAGTTTGCATTCTTCAAAAGTTTCAGTGTCATAGAAGATTTTTAAAAGACAGGCCCAATGTATGTGCTGTGAACGTGGTAAAATAATAAAATAATGTGAAAATGGAAGACACTGAGCCGGGCGTGGTGGCTCACATGTAATCCCAGCACTTTGGGAGGCCAAAGTGGGTAGATCACAAGGTCAGGAGTTCAAGACCAGCCTGGCCAAGATGGTAAAATCCCGTCTCTACTAAAAATACAAAAATTAGCTGGGTGTGGTATCGGCCACCTGTAGTCCCAGCTACTCGGGAGGCTGAGGCAGCAAATTGCTTGAACCCAGGAGGCAGAGGTTGCAGTGAGCTGAGATCACGCCACTGCACTCCAGCCTGGACGACAGAAAAATAAATCCTGAAACATTAATTGCTAAGCACAAGTGGATAGACTTTTGGCATCTTGTTTTCGTGCATTACAGAGAAGTGAAATATATTTGGGCCTGTTGCTAAACATGAGAACGTGTCCACTAGGTGGCCCCTACTTCTAAAATTGCGAGATGGCAGAACGCGGGGGCCGCAGACACCAGCACCAAGCGCCTCCTGGTTTCCACTAGAAATTAAGCTTCCTAGGAGTTAAAAATTATGATTTATATAGATGTATTTTTTGAGACAAAGCCCCGCTCTGTCACCCAGGCTGGAGTGTAGTGGCATGATCTTGGTTCACTGTGTAGTGGCATGATCTTGGTTCACTGCAACCTCAGTGGAGGTGAGAGAGAATCAAATCAAGTGAATCTTTCATCTCAGCCTCCTGAGTAGCTGAGGCTACAGGCACACACCACCACACCTGGCTAATTTCTGTATTTTAGTAGAGAGAGGGTTTCACCCACGTTGGCCAGGCTGGTCTCAAACTCCTGACCTCAAGTGATCTTCTGGCTTTGGCTTCCCAAAGTGCTGGAATTACAGGTGTGAGCCACCACGCCTGGCTGAATATACATAATTAAAGTTACTAGAAATCATAAGGAAAAGACTCTGTATACAAACTGATATGGTTTGGCTGTGTCCCCACCCAAGTCTCATCTTGAATTCCCCTGTGTTGTGGGAGGGACCAGTGGCAGGTAATGGAATCATGGAGGCAGGTTTTTCTCATGCTGTTCTCATGATAGTGAATAATTCTCACAAGATCTGATGGTTTTAAGAAGAGTTCTCCTGCACAAGCTCTCTCTTTTTGCCTGCTGCCATCCACGGAAGATGTGACTTGCCCCTCCTTGCCCCCTGCCGTGATCGTGAGGCTTCCTCAGCCACGTGGAACTGTGAGTCCAATTAAAACTCTTTCTTGGCCGGGCGCGGTGGCTCACGGTTGTCATCCCAGCATTTTTGGAGGCTAAGGCGGGCAGATCACGAGGTCAGGAGATTGAGACCAATCTGGCTAACATGATGAAACCCCGTCTCTACACAAATTAGCCAGGTGTGGTGGTGCGCGCCTGTAATCCCAGCTACTCAGGAGGCTGAGGCAGGAGAATTGCTTAAATCCGGGAGGCAGATGTTGTAGTGAGTGGAGATTGTGCCACTGCCCTCCAGCCTGGGTGACAGAGCGAGACCTCATCTAAAAAACAGAACCAAACCAAACCAAAAAATCAGCTTTCTTTTGTAAATTGCCCAGTCTCAAGTATGTCTTTATCAGCAGCATGAAACTGGACTAATACACAAACTTTACAAGAAAAATAAAAAGGTTTTTGTTAAGAAAAGTTATAAGATATGAAGGATGTGTTCTCTGTTGAGGGAAATGGATTTGGTAATTCTCTACCAAAGCAGAATGACTGGTTCTTCCAGAATGAGATAAGGAAGATGTGGGAGGAAAACAAAAAGCGATGGAGACGTTAAAAAAAAAAGTTGTAAAGGTTTGTGGAAAAGGAATCTTTGAAAATGAATCTGACCCTGTGTAGTCAAAGCTAGCTAAGATTGGTGGGAGTTATTCGTAGAGTTCTTTTTAAACATTAGCTTTAGTAGTAAGAGTGCCCTGATGCAAAACCAGAATTTGGTATTATGAAAAGTTTTGTCTTTTAAATAATTGGGCTAAGAAACAACAATTTTGTGTTTTACGATAATTTTGAGATGATTTCTTGTGCTTCATGTTTGTCTTACTGGGTCTCTGGTTACTTGAGGAAACTGAGTCTTCTCAACGTGGCAGCAGCTAAGTTTGGTTTGCAACTGTGGAACCATCTAAGCTTGCTTTTATTTCATTTACACCTTGATTAGATAGCCAAGATCTTAATCAAGTGTTTTAAAACCTTTTGACATTTTTGACAACTCCCTAGAGTCAAATTCTAAATTAAGTATTTTTAGGCCAGGAACGGTGGCTCACTCCTGTAATCCCAGCACTTGGGAGGCCGAGATGGGAGGATCACTTGAAGCCAGGAGTTTGAGATCAGCCTGGACAACAAAGTGAGACCCCATCGCTATAAAAATAAAAAATAAAAAAAGTAGTCAGTCACGATGGTGTAAGCCTGTAGTTCCAGTTACTTGGGAGGCTGGGGCGGGAGGATCACTTGAGCCTGGGGGTTCAAGGCTGCAGTGAGCCTCGGAAAATAATTTGGGAAGTTTCTAGAAAGGAACTCGGAATTCTCGAAAGAATTTGTCTTCTGCCTGTAAAAGATGTCAAACTAATCAGGCTTATTTGATGTGGGAAGTGGAAAAGTTCCTTTTCACAGCTTCCTTTCTTGTTAAAGAGTAAGTGTGCTGATAACTTTGCGAAGCCCTGTCCTATGTAGCTGTTAGACACGCCATGCTTACAGGCATGTAATACATTCCATGTCTTTGTACTTTAACCAAGATATCTGTGCTGGACGTGCTCACAGGCATGTCCCAGCTCTCCATTGCTTTTACCTGTTTAGAAAAGTTTTAGGTTGTCAGCCAATCGGGTTTTAGTTTAGATCGTGTGGTCTGGCTCCAGCCAGCGGAGATCAGACGCAGCAGTTAGGATGACCCCAGTGTGTAAGGGGTAAATTTGTGTGGTTCCTTTATTCCTTGCACTCAGTGCTAATTTTTCTTTGTGACACTGAGCATCTATTTCCAACATCTATTTCCAATATTTGATATGCTACATTAGGTGGAAAGCTTGCCAGATAATGGGACACTACGTCTTCTAGGGGTTGTACCCACAGACCTGTTTTTGATATGAGTACTGCAGAAACGATATAAAATTCCCAGAAATCTGATCTGTTATCCTATGATATATATTCCATCTCACAGGTTATTCCTAGAAATCTGGTACAATGTTGTCAGTCATAATTTTGGTTATTACATTAAAGTGCTGTATGCCACAGAAATAAGGCAGTTTCCTCGCTCACTGTGTCATTCATATAAGAAACTCTCATCACAGCCTTCACCCAGGCTCTCCTAAGTCTTTGGTCATTCCCAGTGATTGTCTCACTTTGATTTTTTTCTGAAAGCTTTGCAATCAGCTTATTCCAAATTGTTTCTTCTTCAAAGAGACAGGTTCCTGGTTAAGATCATACCCTTGGATTGGGTAAGAATTTCCAGAACTTGAATGAGGAACCTGGCAGGCCCATGAAAGTGCTATCCAGGATCAATCAGAACAAGAATTAATGATATGGGAATGAATGAACTGATGAGGATAATGACTTTTGTCTGAAACATTACAGTTCTTTCTTTGTTTTCTAGATTTAAGAAAACGCCTTTTTTTTTTTTTTTCAGGGTCTTGCTCTGTCAGGCTGGAGTGCAGTGGTGTGAACACACCTCATTGCAGCCTCGAATTTTCGAATTTCCAGGCTCTAGTGATCCTGCTGCTTCAGCCTCCCAAATAGCTGGGACTACAGGAATGTGCCACCACACGTGGCTAATTAAAAAAAAAAAAATTCTGTAGATTCAGGGTCTTGCTACGTTGCCCAGGCTGGTCTCGAACTCCTGGGCTCTAGCAGTCCTCCTGCCTCAGCTTCCCACAGTCTGGGATTGCAGGCATGAGCTGCCATGCCCAGTGTGGCCACGAAAGCTGTCTGTACGAGAGTTGCTGGGGAGAGTTCTCTGAAGTCTGTATCAAGTTGGGTGGCTTCAGCTTATAGGGCTCCAGGAAAAGAGCAGTTTTAATCTTCAGTGACTCCGTGAGGAAGGGTGGGAGGAAAACTAGAAATACTGGTTTCATGAGCTGTAGGCAGGTATCAGAGGAAACTGGAGTTCAGGACCCAGTCTGGGTCACAGGTAGGTGGCAAAACCTCCGGACTGTCAACCGGGCTAGGATAGAATATTGGGGGCACTCTAGTTTTATTTTGAAACATAATTTTACTCTCTACAGTCAACACATTTCTTTTCTTTTTTTTTGAGATATATCTCACTCTGTCACCCAGGCTGTAGTGCAGTGGCACAATCTCAGCTCACTGCAACCTCCCCCTCCTGGGTTCAGCGATTCTCCTGCCTCAGCCTCCCGAATATCTGGGACTACGGGCGTGTGCCAACACGCCTGGCTAATTTTCGTATTTTTAGTAGAGATGGGGTTTCTCCATGTTGGCCAGGCTGGTCTGGAACTCCTGACCTCAGGTGATCCACCCGCCTTGGCCTCCCAAAGTGCTGGGATTACAGGTGTGAGCCACCACACCAGGCTGCAAATTAACAAATTTCTATCAAAGATAATAAAAGTTTGATTTGTTTGCAGAGTAAGTTTGGGCTCATTAAACCTGGCCTGGTTATTTATGTAAGTGGAAGAAGAGTGATTAACCACACAGGTTCTTTTTTGGCTTTTGTTTTTCAACAGGATCTCGCCCTGTCACCGAGGCTGGAGTGGTGGCACCATCGTGGTTCCCTGCTGCCTTGACCCCCTGCGCTCAAGCGAGCCTCCAGCCCCACCCTCCAGAGTAGCTGGGACTACAGGCCTGTGACACACACCTAGTGAATTCATTTTTATTTTAGTAGTGAGGGACTCCCACTATGTTGTGCCTGTGGGGTCCAGTCCTACGTGGTCAGGGGGTGTCCCCTCTCACTGTGCTGAGGCGCTGGATCCGAGACATAAGGAAACAAGACACCAGGAGACTGGATAGGAGCAGCTGGGCTCGGGGGGCCAACGCCACTTACAAGCGGACACAGGTGAGGCCCCTGGCGGCCAGGCGTGTCTGTATTTACTGGGCGTAGGTCGGGGGAAGGGTAGTGAGTGAGCTCATCTTAAGCATAGTGATAGGGTCACGACAATCACGTGAGCAAGAAGCAAGGGGCCCATCCCCGTTAGGTCACCGAGGCTAGGAGGTGGGCGCTGTGCAGCAAGGAGGGTGCGGTGTGAAACATCTCTTACCTAGGGGCAGGCCACTTCGAGGGTGTTCTACAGTCAGCACAGTAGCAACAGCTGACAGGCGTACAGCCACCAAGGCACAATTATACCGGAGGGCCTTCGAGCCCTCGGATGTTCTCGGGATTGCAGGCCTGAGGCCAGCTTTCCACAAGACTGGACACAAGACACTGCAGCTCCCTTTCAGGAGGAGCAACTCTCGCTCCACGCCACCATACCGCAGGTATCTTTACGATACTGAATGCTGCCACCTGGGCCGGCCCGCCATGTAGCGCATGCCCTTTCAGGCAGGGGCACTACCGCCTGGGCCATTGATTCTTGTCCCGGGGCAGCTGTTTTTCCCTAGTTCATGCTCTGCACTGTGTCTGCTCTTGACACTCCTCCGACTACAAACTAAGATATGATTATATAAAAGGAAATAAATGAGCAGTAGGTGATTCTTCAGGCACTAATTGCACCGGGGGTCTGCTTAGCTCTCCTTCCTCGGTGCCCAGAGGGGGTTACTCACATTTCCCCCTTTCCTGTATTTTACAAGAGCGG
This sequence comes from Cheracebus regulus, assembly GCA_963574635.1. Taxonomy (NCBI): domain Eukaryota; kingdom Metazoa; phylum Chordata; class Mammalia; order Primates; family Pitheciidae; genus Cheracebus; species Cheracebus regulus. The sequence goes on along the minus strand of CAUYQU010057327.1, from coordinate 8,784 downwards.
TCATGGCCACTATGGCCTGAAGCTGTCGAGGACTGTCTCTGCGAAATCCATGACTGCAGTAACATATAGTGAGTCAGGTACAAATGTGAACACAACCAACATGACCGCAAAGAGAAAGCACCTAGGGGAACAGAGTGTTTCTCCAACCAATCACAGGGATTAAGATCAGAGAGGCCCTGGGCAGCGCCCTGGGAGGCTCCGAACCTGGGGTAGTAGTTAGGTGTGCCTGAGAACCCTCAAAAACGTGTTGCTTTGGGAGGCTGATGTCTGACATTAGGTTATCATCCCAGGACAGAAGGTGAGGATGTATAGTGTCCCAGGAATGGAGTGTAAAGTTATAACTGAAAGGAGTAACACAAAAGTCAGAAGTGCTCCAGTCACATTGCAACTGAGCACAGTGTTCAAGGTTGAAAACCCTATCTCCCAGCCAAAGAACACTTTGGCGAAGGTCAGTAATTTGATTAGCCAATTCCTGATCAATCTGGTACTGAGAATTCCAGAGAGTAGTGGAATTCTTTTGCCAATGTTTAACAAAGTGAGCTGTTTGGATGATGTTGTGAATGGCCACGCCAGCAGTCACTGCGGAGGCCGTGACAGCAATCGGTCCAATGACCGCAGCTGTCAGTGTGAAAATGAAGCAGTGGGTGCCACGTAAGATGCCCTCAAGGATTTGAGTAAATGTGCATGGAGGGAGAGGCTCCCATGGGTGGCGTAGCAAAACGGAATCCAAACTCCGTCCCTAGCCCTAACCAACAGTACACTTCAGGTAATAGAAAACGTAGCATCTAAACAAGAAAACGATTCGCAATTGGTACAATCAATAGAATTGGTAACAAAGGAAACAGAAAAGTTGCCAATAGTAACGTGTAAGGAGGCTTGACGCAGCTGCGAACAGGCACCAGCCTTCAGGGACAAAGCTAAGGCGGGCTGAAGGATCGCCCAGGCTTCGAGGACGAGAGTCCGAGGAGACGTTCCAAAGACGAAGTCTTGTTAAAGCAGCAGCGGCTTCCACATTTCAGGGTGTTCAGGTCCACCGAAGGGGAGACTCATCTTGGGGTGAGATGAAGCGATGCCAGCATGAGACCATTTGTAGGGAACAGCGAGGTCCACAGTTGAGGACTAGAATGAAGGGCTGAGCTTCCCGTGTCCTCCGTGAAGGGATGAGGGTATTCCAAACAGTTTGGATCTTGTCCAGTGCAGTTATGCCAATAAACAGTGACAGTATTATTAATGGGGCCCAGTACCATCCCAACGGACGCACTCAGTGGTCCCGGAAACACCATGAATATGGAGCGGACCTTCCGTAGGAACGTGGGGGCAAGCAAGTAACCCTTTGTTTTGTTATGAAGGACAACCTGATGATAGGATGGGTCCAGGGCTGCTAGTTGCAGAGAAAGGGACATGAATAGATACCAGGTTTGGAAAGAGGCATTATGGCCTCTGGTACAACCCACATCCATGCCTGAGGAGCAGGAGGGAGACAGCCAGGAGTGGGCCCAAGGCAAGGAGGAGGAAATTTAAACCCAACAGAGGTCTTAAAAGGAGTGCCTTCTTCGTTCTGACGGACAGGCAGGCGGCTGTCATTAGGGACGGGCAAGAAAGCACTATTGTTAGTATAGATTTCAGTGGAAGTCCCTCTAAGAGATGGAGCGGGGCAGCGGGGAAGGTGTGTATGCCCAGTAGGAAAAGTTGCCAGGCGTGGGAGGCACGGCAGCAGTGGAACGTGTCACAGTGAAAAGGGTAACGGGAGCAGCAGCGAGACCATGACTGGGAGAAGGTGGGATGCTGTGTCGATCTGTAACATGACAAGCCACATTCACAAGCTGGTCAATCGGAGTCCATGTGAGCAAAGGAGTAAAAAGCGGGTTTTCATTAACAGGACGGCGAGGAGAAGGGGGTGGTGGCAGAGGACTGCCTCGGTGACGGGAAGAGTTAGGATTAGATAGATGGGCAATATGGTCAGATGGAAGTCGGTTCACTGAGGGCGGAGCGCTCCTGTGATATCTGCGGGGCAGCAGTGGGAGCCCATGATGTTCCTCAGGGATGAGCTTAGGTGCCGTGATGGAACCCAGACAGGGTCAGGAGAGTTCTCTGTAGAAACACAAGCTAATCCTCAGCCCATAGTTACAGGATATAGCCATTTTGTAGTGGCCGAATCTTCCCACACACTTTCCTTTGTGGGGTTGTGTTGAACTGCTGTAAAGTGTCACTCAGCCGCCGTGTAAGGCTGAGACCTGTGGAGATTAAGAAAGTTTAAACTAAACAATGCCAGAGGCAGTCTGGCCTGGGGAGTGAAGCACTCTCCATCATCTGGTTCTGCTATTTATTTAACTGTTCCTTGAGAGTCCTGTTGACCCTTTCTACCAGGGCCTGTCCTTGTGAATGGTAAGAAATGCTGGTGGTGTGCTCGACGTCCCATTCCTCTAGGAAGCGGTGAAATGACTTACTAGTATATCCTGGTCCATTATGGGTTTTTGGCTTTGCAGGCACGCCCATCACAGTGAAGCCTGAGAGCTGGGCTGCATGTTCCCATTTGGCAGGTGGCCCAGATAAAATGGGAAAAGGTGTCTATTGATACGTGAATGAAATAAGCCTTCCCAAAAGCAGGCTAGTGGGTCATGTCCGTTTGCCATAAGGCATTGGGAGTGAGACCCCTAGGGTTGGTGCCAGCTGGTTGTGAGGGAAGGGAGATAATCTGGCAGGAAGCACAATGGTGCGCGATCCCCTTCGCCTCTTTCCACGTCAGAGCCTAACGGTCTTTAAGACCTAAAGCATTAACATGAGTTAATTCATGAAAGCTGCGGGCTTCCCGTAGAGCAGGAGCTGCTGAGGCGCCTGCCCGTGAGTTAGTGGTGGTGAATGGGCCAGGCAAAGAGGTGTGGGTTCTAATGTGTGTAATATACAAGGGGGAGGTCCTAGACCGCACGACTGTTCGTACACGTGGGAACAGTGAGTGAAGCGACCATCAGACAGAAACTTGACAAAGGCAGTTTCTACATTATGAGTAACAGGGACCACATAAGCAGAGTCTGAGACAATGTTTAAAGGGCCTGGAAAATCTTCCAAGGCCGCAATGACAGCTATTAGTTCTGCTCACTGAACTGAAACAGCTGCAGGGTGTAAAACCCTTTCCTGGTGGCCGGCAGAGGCAGCCTTGCCGCTGGAGGACATCAGTAAAGACAGTCACCACTCCTCTAAGGGAGCGTTTCGGGTGACTTTTGGCAACGTCCTAGAGGTCAGTTGAAGAAACTGAACAGGCTTAACATTGGGGTAACGGTTGTCAATGACACCTGGGAATCCTGCCAGGTTAACCTGCTGGGAGGTGGAATGAACAAAGCCTGGTGAATTTGTTCTTGTGAGAGGGGAACAACCAATCTGTGTGCTTCCAAACCCGATGGGCGTAGTAGCCTATTATGAGCCAGCCCCATCGAGGTAGAAAGTTGATCCCAATATACCGAAAGCATTCGTGTAGTGGCATGAGGCAGAAAGCACCATTCGACATGACTATCTTCCTGCGTAATCACCCCCGTAGTGGGGTGAGGGGCGGCAAAAGTCGAAATAGTAAAAGCAAAGAGGGTTGAATCCCAGACACCTGGGCCTCACGGATTCTTCGTTCTACAAAACGTAATTCTTGCTTGGCTTCTGGAGAAAGGCTGCGTTTGCTGTGCAGGTTAGGGTCCTCTCTCAAGGTAGAAAAAAGTTTAGAAACAGCATAAGTAGGAATTCCTAGTACTGGATGGATCCAATTAATGTCTCTGAGGAGTTTTTGGAAGTCATTCAAGGTTTCTAAACCATCTCGCTGCAGTCCACCAGCTTCGGCTTAATTGTGGGCTCCTCTAGTTCCATTTCTAAGTACTGATAAGGGGTAGACAGCTGGGTCTTCTCCAGGGAGACAGGCCAGCTGCTGTAATGAGCTCCATGAGCATAGAGGACACTGTGACAAAAGTGTCACGTGTAGGAGCCGCGCACAGAATATCATCCATATGGTGAATCAGATCGCATTGGGGGAACTGAGTTCTGACTGGGGACGGCACTTTTCCCACACAGAACTGACAGATTGTGGGGCTGTTGATCATACCTTGAGGTAAGACCCTCCGCTGGAATCTCGTTGCTGGGGCAATGTTGTTTATGGAGGGCACCGTGAAAGCAAATTTATGACAGTCCGTGGAGCCAGAGGGAGGTCGAAGAAGAAATCCTTTGAGTCAATGATAAGCAAAGGCCAGGACGGGAAGGGAGGGCAGGCTGTAATGTTCCCACGGTCTGAATGGCTCCGTTGACCGCTCTAAGGTCAATAAACATTCGCCATTTCCCCAATTTCTTCTGTATAATAAAAACAGGCGAATTCCAGGGGGAAGAAGATTCAATGTGTCCCAGCTTTAGCTGTCCCTGTACTAAGGAGTGAAGAGCTTCCCGTCTTGAAAGGGACAGCGGCCACTGGTCAGTCCACACAGGGGATTCTGACAGCCAGGTAAGGGCCATGGGCTCCGGCAGCATCCCAGCGACCGCTCCTATAAAGGCAACCAAGACCCCGAGTGTTATGCTTTGGAGTGGGAATCGGGGGTTCCTGCCGCCCCTGCTCACACCTGCCTAAGCTACAACCTGGAACATAACCCATCCGTGCCGTAATGTTGGCACTTTGAGGGCTAGACAGCCTCAGGAAAGGAAAGATGAGTGCCCCGTTGCTGCAACAGGTCACGTCCCCAGAGATTGACAAGAATGTGGGTGTAAAGGAGGAATGGTAGCCGTTTGTCCCTCCGGCCCAACACACTGTAGGATTAAAGAACTGTGGTGTACTTCCGATGCCTGGCCTACACCCACCAGGGCGGTTGTTTGGCCTTTTCCTTGGCTAGTGGCGGGGCCGTTGGTGGCATGCGAGGGTAGAAACCTCTGCACCTGTGTCCACCATCTCCTGGAATGGTTTGCCCTGAATATGGATAGTGCACATAGGGCGGGAGTCAGTAATAGCATGAGCCCAGTAGGCAGCTTTATGCTGGGAGTTAATGTTACCGAGACCACCTGTGCAGGGAACTGAGGAACGTGGGAAAGACAGACCAGGCAACAGGAGTAACTGAGCAATACGGTTCCCTGCAGCTGCAGACCACAGAACAAAAGCGGGAGAACAGTGTGAATTTCACCGGCATAATCAGAGTCCACAACACCCGTGTGTACTTGAATACCTTGTAAAGTGACGCTTGAGCGGCCAAGAATGAGATGGCGCCCACTGGGAGTGGGTCACAAATACCTGAACGGGCAGGCTGCGGGGGTGGGGGGGTCCCCAGGCAATAGGGAGACACCCCTAGTGGAACATAAAACTATTGCTGGTGTACCTGTGAGGGAGGGGGGCACGCACCATAAGACAGTGCAGAGGGTTTTGTGGGAATGGCGCAGGCTGTACCAGGAACGTAGAGGTCAGAGGAGGTTCATGTAGAATATGTGGCTGGAATGTTTATGCAGTCTCCTGAGAGGTCAGTGGTCGCCACTGGGAGTCCCCAGAAGGCAGGGTCACTCCATTGCCTATCAGGGCCTGGGGACAGCCCTGTTTCCCGTTTCCCTGCAAGGGGGGAAGAATTCGGCCTTCCAGGTCTCGAAGAGCCCAGCGAGATCTCTTTCGGCAGTGAGGACAGATAGAAGCCGGCACAGAGATAGAAGGAGCTTTAGAGGGTTTCTGTGCTGTTTGGGCATGGCGCGCAGCAGGACGATGTGGGCACGCTTTACGAAAGCGTCTGGGCCGTCCACAACGGTGGCACTGATCTGTGCCTTTTGAATCTCTGCCATTGCTCGAGCCATTGAGCCGTAACCATAGCTGTGTGACTGGTGCTGCCAACACTTTCACGGGCTTCATGTAAGCTGAAAGAACGTCACTGCCAGGAGTGAGACTGGTTTTTACAGGGTGGACAGCTGCCTGGCAGTCAGAGTTAGGCTGTTCATATGCCATAAGTTCCACAATAACCTTTCGACTGTTGGGGTCCGGGATGACTTTTTCCGCCGCGTCTTGAAGATGGGCCAGGAAATCAGGGTAAGGTTCATTAGAGCCTTGTTAGATGGCTGTAAAGGAAGGAATCCGTGTGCTGTCATCCTGAATTTTATCCCAAGCATCTAGACAGCATCACCGGAACTGTTGAGTGGCCTCGTCAGGCAAGGTTGCCTAGTCGGCCAGGGAAGCTCACTCTCATGCTCCTAACAGCTGGCTCACCATGACCGGGACGGGTGGATCAGCAGCGGTATCGAGGCGGACCCGGTTAGTGACAGCGTCTCTCCACCATGTGAGGGCTGTGAATATCAGGAGCGAGTGAGGACTGAATGCATCGGGCTTCCCAGTCGTAAGGAATAAGCCGCTGCCCTTCTGCAGATTTTAGGGAGGCACGGATGGAAGGGGAGCTGGTGCCGTATTGTTTTACTGTGTCCTTAAAGTCCTTGTGGAAGGGAAATGAGGAAGTTTGCCAAGTAACTGGATGAATGAGAGTCTGATTAGGGTTAAGAGGGTCAGGTTTGGTAATGCCAAGATAGCCGGCGGCTACTGCCAGGGCTGCACCTGTGGCTGAGCCGGCTGTGCAGACCTGGGGGCTGGCATGGCTATTGTGGCTGGTGTGGCTATTGTGGCTGGCGTGGCTATGGTGGCTGGTGTGGCTATTGTGGCTGGTGTGGCTGTTCTACCTCATCTGTGGCTGGTGAACCAGCGTCAGGAGCAGGAGCGTGTTGTAACGGTGCCACAGGGGGAACAGGGGGATTAGCCTGATTGTCAGCCATTGGCAGTACCGGGGTCCCCTGTAGAGGGGGTGTACTATGACCAGGAATTGCTAAGTTTATCCTGAGCCCATGGAGGCATGGGGTAGGGTTGTTAAATTTGAGGCGAGAACACCTGATCCCGTGTAAAAGGGGGAATAGTCACCAGGGCCACGTTACTGATTCCTGTGACCATGGGTGGCACCCACGGAAACATGAGACACCCCCTGCATTTCCAATCACAGGCGATTTTATGGGGACCAAATGGGTAACGCTGTAGGTACTGGCAGTAGGTGGAGGGGCACAGGCTGTTAATTCTGACTACAAAATGTCTCGTACTGTGAGAAACCGCAGGAGCGTTCCATTCCGCACTGAAAGAAAGCTGGGGGCACACAGTTCCACGCCAGTAACAGGAAGAGGACAGTTACAAGAGTTTTGGGGGGCACAGAGTTCCACACCACTAGAAGGAAAGGAAGACTTTTTTTGGACACAGAGTTCTACGCTGGTAGAAGGAAAGGAAGAGTTTTTGGGGGCACAAAGTTCCACACCGGTATCAGAAAGGGTTTTTCGTGGTGCAGAGTTCCATGCCAATAGAAGAAAGTTTTTTGGGGCGCAGAGTTCTATGCTGGTAAAAGGAAAGAGATTTTGGGGTGCAGAGTTCCATGCAGGAATAAGGAAAGGGAAGAGTTTTTCGGGGCACAGAGTTCCATGCTAGTAGAAGGAAGAGTTTTTTGGGGTGCAGAGCTCTATGCTGGTAGAAGGAAAGGAAGAGTTTTTGGGGCACAGAGTTCCATGCTGGTAGAAGGAAGAGGTTTTTGGGTGCAGAGTTCCACGCCGGTAGAAGGAAAAGGTGAACCAGGTGGAGGAGCAGGAGGTGCAGCGGAGAATGGGGAAGCTCATACTCACACCAGGGCGAGTCCGTTTGGACCAGTGCAGGTGGGGGTGAGTCCCTGCTTCTCGGGAAACTGATGGAGTCTGCTGTGGATACACTACATTCGGGGAAACAGCTTCAACCATTGTCGGCTCCAAGGGGGCAACAGGAGGGGGAGCAGGCCAGACAGGGGATGCTGCAGTTCAGCGAGAAGAGCGGAAAAGGGAGAAAGCATCTGAGTAGCAGCGTCAGGAGAAGCAGGATCAAGGGAAGGCCACCGAGAAGCGGTTTGAGGCGGTAGTAGTTCAGTGGGTAGGCTGCTTAAGGCCTCTTCAACGTCTTCTGCTGCAAGAAAAGAATTACCAAGGCTAGAATCGTTTGATGGCAAGTTTTCAAGTATAGTGTGAACCGTGGCCCAAGCTGCCGTGGCTGAAGGGGCCGCCGTGGCCCAAGCTGCCGTGGCCGAAGACTGGTGACGTGAAGCTGGTCACCGATCGCATCCCAGCCCTGCACGTCAACGGAACCTTCAGCTGGGAACCACGGCAGAGGGAATCTGCAAGGTCGAAGAGCTCACGGAGCTTGTCTGAGGAGACCGAAACACCCCCGTCTTCACAGCGTTTTAATACAAGAAATATATGAGGCCTACTTGGAGCTGGCTTGTCCCATGGTTACCCCGAGATTGCTGTGAGCGTTACAAGAAGGCACACAATGCTTCTTACCAAACGCCTGGGAATCCCACGCTGATAGTCTCCGCTGAAGTAGCTTTGATGGCTAAACGCAATGATAAAGTGATAAGGAACCATGAGTCAGGTGCCAGATGTGGGGTCTAGCCCTATGAGGTCAGGGGGTGTCCCCTCTCACCGTGCTGAGGCACTGGATCCGAGAAATAAGGAAACAAGACGCCAGGAGACTGGATAAGAGCAGCTGGGCTCAGGGGGCAACGCCACTTACAAGCGGACACAGGTGAGGCCCCGGGCGGCCAGGCGCGTCTGTATTTACTGGGTGTAGGTCAGGGGAAGGGTAGTGAGTGAGCTCATCTTAAGCATAGTGATAGGGTCACGACAATCACGTGAGCAAGAAGCAAGGGGCCCAACCCCGTTAGGTCACCGAGGCTAGGAGGTGGGCGCTGTGCAGCAAGGAGGGTGCGGTGTGAAACATCTCTTACCTAGGGGCAGGCCACTTCGAGGGTG
>CAUYQU010057326.1:0-17327 GCA_963574635.1 Cheracebus regulus | reverse complement strand
TTTTAAAGATGGGGTTTCACCATGATGGCCAGGCGAGTCTTGAACTTCTGACCTCAGGTGATCCACCCACCTCGGCCTCCCAAAGTGCTAGGATTACAGGGGTGAGCCACCGCGCCCGGCCTTTTTTTTTTTGTTGTTCTTGTATTTTTGAGACAGTTTCGCTTTGTTGCCCAGTCTGGAGTGCACTGGTGTGATCTTGGCTCACCACAACCTCCAGCTCCCGGGTTCAAGTGATTCTCCTGCCTCAGCCTCCCGAACAGCTGGGATCACAGGCATGTGCCACCACGCCTAGCTAATTTTGTATTTTTAGTAGAGATGGGGTTTCTCCATGTTGGTCAGGCTGGTCTCGAACTCCCAACCTCAGGTGATCTGCCTACCTAAGTGCTGGGATTACAGGTGTGAGCCACCGCGCCCGGCCAAGCTTCAGATTTTAACTCAGAAATGGAACGCTGGAAAGGCTGAGTTGACATCTTCTGTTCTTTGGTTCCCTATGTCATTCTAAATCTCTTCTAACCCAATAAGAGGATTGATGGATGGATGGATGGATGGATGGATGGACGGGCGGATGGATGGACGGATGGATGGATGGTAGATGGATGATCAGTTAGACCAACTCAAGAAAATAGGGAATAAGATGGAAAAGAATGCTTTGCATCCCTCACCATCAGTTCCTAAAAAGCTACAAGGGGAAAGTAATCCGTGATCTACCTTCACAAAACTTGGCAAGAAACTGATAGACTGGGAATTTACCCTGAAACTCAAGGCTCAGATGGAGTTCAAGCTTCATTAAAACAAATTCTAAAGGACAGGTTGACATTTTATTCTACTGTATTTTGTTATACTGATTTTTCTAAACCTGAAATAATTGGGCCACAGTAGATCTTTTTTAAACTGAATTTTGTGTGTGCTATGTGATGTAATTTGTTTTGCAATATCAAATGAAATTTTCATGCTCTATTTGCCTTCAGCCACAAACTGTCAGCTCCCACCCCCACCCTCTACAGCAGCAGGAAAAGTCAGCCCAGATCTACGTTGCCCGCAAGTTTCTCACCTCTGTATGCTCCTCGGAGGGCCTTCCAATCTCAGGCTCCTTCGCTCCCCTCACCGTGGGCAAGTCTTAGATGGAAGCTGGAGCACTCATGGCTTCTGCGGTATCCAGACGTGCGTTCCCAAGACACCTGGCCCCCTGGTCTTATCCTCTCCTTTCAGGTCAAGTCTCAGATCCGGATTCTTTAAGGGCCAACTTTGCATTCTGGGCAAGTGAATGACAACTAGGGCACACCCTCTTCTCAACAGCCTGCACCTGATCCCTTTTAAAGGGGAAATTACATTTCTCGTTAAGACTGAAAGAGGCTGCCGAACCTTGGAGGAAATCACTATGTTGTCCTCAGGACAGCTGGAGGAATTTCTGAACGAGTAGGTATAGGTAAGGGGCAGAGGGAAGCTTTGCCCTTGCAAACATTTGCTCACAGCCATTGTTTAGAATTAAGGGGCAGGTTCATACCCATCCTGTCAGCCACATCCTGCAGGGTGGCAGGCGTGCTGTAGCCCCTGGTATAGGCCATGGTGCCCACCACCCTGGAGCTGCCTGTGCTGTACATGCAGCCGCCTTTGCTATGCCAGGAGTCACTGAGGGCCAGGTGTGAGCTGGTCTTGGGTCAACTCTGTGGGCCTCAATGTCCCTGCTTCTGTTCATTATTCCCGTACAGACATCAACGTGCCTGACTTCCCTGATTACCGTTACACTGAGATTTTTGATGGGACAAAGTCTTGAAAAGAGGGTGGTGAGGCTAGGAAAGGGTTATACTGTTTGGTAACTGCAACAGCTGCTGTGGGTGTCGCACATGCTGCCAAGAATGTCATCTCCCAGCTTGTTTCCCTCATCAATGCTTCTGCTGATGAGTTGGCCATGTTGAAAAGTAAAATCAAGTTATCTGATATTCCAAAAGACAAGCACATGGCTTTCAAATGGAGAGGCAAACCCTTGTGTGTATGCCATAGAACCGAAAAGGAAGTTGACCGAGAAGCTGCAGTTGAAGAGTTCCAGTTGAGGGCCCACAGCATGATTTAAGGGCCGGGCACCATGGCTCACACCTGTTATCCCAGCACTTTGGGAGGCCGAGGTGGGTGGATCACTTGAGGTCAGGAGTTTGAGACCAGCCTGGCCAACATGGCGAAACACCGTCTCTACTAAAAATACAAAAATTAGCTGGACATGGTGCATGCGCTCATAATCCCACCTACTCGGGAGGCTGAGGCAGGAGGATCGCTTGAACCCGGGAGGCGGAGGTTTTAGTGAGCCGAGGTTGCGCCACTGCCCTCCAGCCTGGGAGACAGAGCAAGACTCGTCTCAGAAAATAAAAAATAAATTAATTAAAAAAGAAGTAAAGGATGAGTGCAATGCTTATCAGGATAACCCACTCGGGTTTCTTTACTAGGCATTTGCATTCATCCTGTTATGCACCCACTGCAAGCGAAGATTTTGCTGGTGATTATTGCCCTTGCTATGGGTCACACAGATGCGTCTGGCAGGATCTGGAAGGGGCCTGCCCCTCTTGACCTTGAACCTCCCTCATATGAGTTTACTAGTGATGAAACAGTCATTGTGGGTTAGAGACCGCAACTCAAGTCAAAGGCTTCTTTCAGTCTTTGTGTCACCATAGAAGAGGTATTTGAGAGCAAGCCTTCTGAACTTCAAGCTGCTTGATTTGAAATATTTAAGAATTGATAACAATGTATTTGCAAACATTACTGTGAAGTAAATTGAATTAAATGTTGAATACTTTCAAGTGTTCACTTAATAAAACAACTGTTCAACATTGTTACGCTGTCAATACACTTGAAAGGTGCAATGTCTTTTAGGTAATTCTAATTTTTTACTTCAAAATTATTTATTTATTTATTTATTTATTTTGAGACAGAATCTCACTCTGTCTCCCAGGCTGGAGTGCAGTGGCGTGATCTCGGCTCACTGCAACCTCTGTCTCGCAGGTTCAAGTCATTCCCCAGCCTCAGCCTCCTGAGTAGCTAGAATTACAGGCATGCACCACCATGCCCAGCTAACTTTCATAATTTTAGTAAAGATGGAGTTTCACCATGTGGGCCAGGCTGGTCCCAAAATCCTGGCCTCATGTGATTCACCCGCCTCAGCCTCTCAAAGTGCTGGGATTACAGGCATGAGCCACCATGCCTGTTTAAAACTACAGGGTGGTATACAAAAAAAAAAATAAAATAAAAAATAGAATTAAGGGTCAATGGCTGGTGATCCATTTAAGCACAGTGTTCTTGTTAGATAGTTGCTGAGAAGGACAGTAGTGAGCTGAGAGCCTGAAAATCACCCAGTGACCATGACGGCATGGGATAGGTGGATTTCTTATGCCATCATCTGCATCCTGTCTTATTCTGTTCTTCCAGTTCAACCCTCACTGACAGTATCTCCTCACACCCAGGGCTTTATAATCACCTTTTCTATAATCAGAGAGGTAGAGATCATTATTTCCACTAGCAAAGAGAGGAACGACTCATTTTATTTCCTGAGGGCACCCATGATAAAGCATCAAAGTTGGAACTCAAACATGTACACCGTCTGACCTTAGCTCTTATTCTGTTGCTCAACCACATTAAGTTAATATTTATTGAGCATCTAATATGTGCCTTCCACTGTGCTGGACAAGTCATGACACTGGCATGGAAAGTGACATGGAAGCTTCCTTTTAGGTTTGAGCAATGCCGCTTCCACGAGCACCAGATAGCTCTACTGCACACAGGGCACATGGGCACTTCAAAAACAGGGTCTCATCCAAAGCATAATTTTGAATTTAATCAGTTCTTTTGGAACTTTATGAACAGTGAAAATTTAGAACTGGCCAGGCACGGTGGCTCACACCTGTAATCCCAGCACTTTGGGAGGCCAAGGTTGGTGAATCCCTTGAGGACAGGAGCTCAAGACACAAGCCTGGCCAACATGGTGAAATCCCATCTCTACTAAAAGTACAAAAATTAGCCGTGCATGGTGGTGGTTGCCTGTAATCCCAGCTACTCAGGACGCTGAGGCTGGAGATTTGCTTGAACCCCGGAGGTGGAGGCTGCAGTGAGCTGAGATCTCACCACTGCACTCCAGCCTGGCCCGGAGACAGAGTGAGGCCCTGTCTTAAAAAAAGAAAAGAAAATTTAAAATTAAATACTATTAAGTAGTTTGTCAGTTGTAAAAACATTACTAAAAAAGATAATTATACTTAATTCTACCGGTATAGTTATCATAATGACAATAATCTACACTGATAAAGGCTATTCAGACAAAATAGTCAGTGAGGCCAGGTGCTCACACCTGTAACCCAAGCACTTTGAGAGGCTGAGGTGGGAGGATTGCTTGAGCCCAGGAATTCAGGACCAGCCTGAGCAACATAGTGAGACCCCCCTACCCACAGCACCTCCACAAAAAACTAAAAAATATTAGCTGGGCAGGTTGATACGCACCTGTAGTCCCAGTTACTCAGGAGGCTGAGGTGGGAGGAACATTTGAGCCCCGGAGGTTGAGGCTGCGGTGAGCTGTGATCACACCACTGCACTCCAGCCTGGGCAAGAGTGAGATCCTACCTTTCTCTCGATATATGCAAACATGTATATATATATATATCTTATTTTATCATATATATATCTTATCGGGCTCTTAGGAGTTTGCTAGTGCAGGTACTTAAGAAATGACTACTGACTTTGGGGCCCACAGAGCCAGAGAGTAACAGGCCAGACCCCCAGGTGCTCTCCCTCCCGGCACACCGATTTCCAAACTTGCCTCCCAATCTCTTTCTCCAGCATAACGTGCATGGACAGTAAACAAATGATGATATCATGTTACCACACTTCATTTCACAGGATTTAGCAATCCAGAGAGACACCGGGGGAGGCCCTCCCTCCAAACAGAGAACATGATCTGTTCTTCCTCAGTGAAAATTCATGAGAAAGTTTCTAAGCTTGTAATACTTAGCCCTAGACAAGGGAAAAAGGTGTTTGAGGAAGGAGGAAATGAGGAAATGGAATTTGCATGATCCTTCTCTGGGATTAGTGTGTGTAGCTCTATTGTTCAGCTTTGGCCTATAATTGTTGATACTAAATGGTATGGAATAATTTTTTCAAGACACAGTCTCACTGTCACCCAGGCTGGAGTGAAGTGGTGCGATCTAAGCTCTCTGCAACCTCCGCCCCCAGGGTTCAAACAATTCTCCTGCCTCAGCCTCTGGAGTAGCTGGGATTATAGGCTTGCTGCCATGCCCAGCTAATTTTTGTATTTTTAGTAGAGACAGGGTTTCACCATGTTGGCCAGGCTGGTCTCGAACTCCTGACCTTGGATGATCCACCCGCCTTGGCCTCCCAAAGTGCTGAGATTAGAGGCGTCAGCCACTGTGCCTGGCCGAATAAAGACATCTTAAGGAAAATGTGAATGACTCAGATGTTTATTTTCTCAAATACAATATTTAAAATATTGCAAGAAGACATCTGTTTAGTATTCCCTCATTTCTCAATTACTTTATTATTTGAGAATACCCCACACGAAGACAACTTGCCAAAGTCGTTCCTCTCTGACATGATTAAGTCATATCCAATCCACAGGCTGATATCCAAATAATACATAGCTTCATGCTTCAGGTGAGCCAAGAACAATCTTTCCATTGAACGCCATGCACAGGCTGATATCAAAGACAAGACTGAACTTCTTTCATTGGCACAGAGACCGCTGCGGGAGGTGTGGCCTCCGCCTACTCCTCAGCTGTGCCATCCAGGATGTGTTTAAAGGAGAATGGAGAGAACTTGTAACCATCCCCGACGTAGAACTTGTTCTGGAACTCGACCCTGTTGTTGAGGGGAGGGTGTGGGGTAAGAAAAAGGAGATTGAAACACATCATTCAGAGGCTGGAAGGTGGAGGGAAGGAGAAAGCAGAGCATTTTAAAATCAAGCACAAGGTCAGAAGGGTCGGCCACGGAAGTCACCCAGGCTGATGGCTGCCATGAGAATCCTGAGGATTTTTTTTTCTTTTTTTTGAGACAGAGTCTTGCTCCATAGCCCAGGTTGGAGTGTAGTGATGCAATCTTGGCTCACTGCAACCTCTGCCTCCCAGGTTCAAGAAATTCTCCTGCCTCAACCTCTCAAGTAGCTGGGACTATAGGCACATGCCACCATGCCTAGCTAATTTATATATATATATATATATATATATATATATATATTTTTTTTTTTTTTTTTTTTTTGAGACGGAGTTTCTCTCTTGTCATCCAGGCTAGAGTGCAATGGTGCAATCTTGGCTCACAGTAACCTCTGATTCCCAGGTTCAAGTGAGTCTCCTGCCTCAGCCTCCTGAGTAGCTGGGATTACAGGCTCCCACCACCGCACCCAGCTAATTTTTGTACTTTTAGTAGAGACAGTGTTTTACCATGTTGGCCAGGCTGGTCTCAAACTCCTGACCTCAGTTGATCCAGCCGCCTTGGCCTCCCAAAGTGCTGGGATTACAGGCATGAGCCACCGTGCCCAGCCTAATTTTTATATTTTTAGTAGAGACAGGGTTTCCTCATGTTGGCCAGGCTGATCTCAAACTCCTGACCTCAAGTGGTCCACCCACCTCAGCCTCCCCAAATGCAGGGATTACAGGCGTGAGCCACTGTGCCCAAGCCATGAATCTGAGGATTTTCTAAGCCCTTCTCTCACCTGTCTCTGACCACTTTCCCTTTCCCCTCCCCACCCCTTCCTCAGGCCTCTCTGCTTGTGGGCTCATAGCCACAGCAAAACAGCTCTTCCCTGGTGCGAGAGTTTCCCCACCCCCAACACAAGCCCTCACTGTTTAGCACTACCTAATGTCATTTTCCATTTCCATCTAATTCTAAACTGTGAGACTCACTTATTATAGAACACAAAGACCCCGAACCTGTATTTTTTGTAACTTACATAACTGGTATCATGTAGTATCATTTATGTTTTATGAAGTTATGGAGTTCGGGTCATCTCCTCAACGACATGGAGGAAAATGATGTCATCACCGACGCAGGGGAAACCGTGACTTTGCTCACTCAGGACAGGAAGTATAAAGGCTTCCTTATGAACAGTGGCCATAGCGTGAGGAAGAAAACATCGGGGCAAGCTGGGTACCATCTGTGCAGCTGAAGGGCATGCACCGCACACTCAGAATTCTTGGTTGAAATGTAACTTGGAAGACAACCAGAGGTCTGTACACATTTCCATATTCATCAACCTAGTGACGATGGCTGATTGTCACTGGATACATCTGTGTGTGTCCAGTGCTTCCTGTGAGCGTCTCCCTCCTGGTGGTCCCTCCTTCTGTTTCCACTTTTGAGGCTTTCATACCTTGTTGGTATAACTCCTGCACTCAGCAACAAGAGCCAAACATCCCAGGTTCACCAGGCGTGGTGGCTCGTGCCTGTGATCCCAGCACTTTGGGAGGCTGAGGCAGGTGAATCACTCAAGGCCAGGAGTTCAAGACCAGCCTGGCCAACATGGGAAAATCCCGTCTCTGCTAAATATACAAAACTTAGCTGGGCGTGGTGGCGGACGCCTGTAATCCCAGCTACTCAGGAGGCTGAGGCAGGAGAATCGCTTGAACCTGGTAGGTGGAGGTTGCAGTGAGCCAAGATTGCACCACTGCTCTCCAGCCTGGGCAACAGAGTGAGACCCTGTCTCAAAAAAAAAAAAAAAAAAAAAAAAAAACCAAACATTCCAGATTTGCTAACGGTGCCTTCTCTGAGCCTATCTCAAATGTCACCTTACCAATACTTGGAAGTGTCACTTGGTTAAAGCCAATTATAGTAACAAAGGAACACTGATCACCTAAAAAAGAAGGAGTAAGTGAAAACTAACATTTAATGTAGATATGAGTGTCTGAATAAGTATGAATGTGTGTGTGTATATATATATATATACACACACACACATATATTACATCATTTAATATTATACCAACAGATGACTAAACTAAGTCTCCAAAGAGGTGTGTAAGCTGCTGATGTCACACACAGGTCAAGATTTGAACCCAGTCGGCTGGCCCCACAGCCCACCCCCTTTCCCAACACATCGAGCTTCCACGGGACAATCATCCTTACCAGTGCAGTCGCAGGGCGTGCAGAAAAGCAGAGAGGCCCTCCATGATCAGAAGGATGGCTACTGTCAGGACAGCAAATACGGCAAAAATAATAAAAACCCCGACGATGCCTCCCCAGCCTCGCACGTGAAGGCCATTGTTCATCACCATGGTCCAGAGCACTTCAGACAGTTCTGCAAGGCGCGAGAAACTACTGTTATCTTGCAAATGCAGATTGTTATTTACCTTTTCATCTTTTTCATTAAAAATATTTATATATATATATATATATATTTATATAATATATATAAATATATATATATATTTAAAATAGGGACAGGGTCTCACTATGTTGCCTAGGATGGTCTCCAACTCCTGACCTCAAGCAATCCTCCTGTTTCAGTCTCCCAAAGTGCTGGGAAATCAGGCAGGAGCTACCTCGTCCAGCCCAGATTATTATTATTTTTTTTATTTTTATTTTTGAACAGGTTCTCACTGCATCACCCAGGCTGGAATGCAGTAGTGCAATTATGGCTCATTGAAGCCTTGAGTTCATGGGCTCCAGTGATCCTCCCACCTTAGCCCCCTAAGTAGCTGGGACCACAGGAATGTGCCGCCAGTCTCTGTCAATTTTTTTTTTTTTTCAGACAGAGTTTTGTTCTTATCGCTCAGGCTGGAGTACAATGGCGTGATCTCGGCTCACTGCAACCTCCACCTCTCAGGTTTAAGTGATTCTCCTGCCTCAGCCTCCTGAGTAGCTGGGATTATAAGCACCCACCACCATGTCCAGCTAAATTTTTGTATTTTTAGTAGAGACGGGGTTTCACCATGGTGACCAGGCTGGTCTCAAACTCCTGATCTCAGGTGATCCATCCACCTCAGCCTCCCAAAGTGCTGGGATTACAGGCATGAGCCAATGTGCCTGGCCCTGTTAATTTTTCTTAATAGAGAAGAGGTCTTCCTGTGTTAGCCAGGCTGGTCTTGAGTCTTGAACTCCTGGTCTCAAGTGTTCCTCCCATCTCAGCCTCCCAAAGTGCTTACAGACATGAGCCACCACATCCAGCTATAAATGCAGATTATTTTTACATTATAATCCTAAATCTGCACATCCTATGATTCAACAATTCCACTCCAAGGTGGAGAAGTTGGGCACGTGTACCCTAGGGCATTGCACAAGACTGTTTTCAGAAACTTTGTTCCCAAGGGTGGAATTTTCATCAAGAGGAAACCAGACAAATATGTGGAGGCATATTATTCACCAAGGAAAGCAAGCAAACTGTAGCTACTGGTGGCAAAATAAATAAATCCCAGTAACACAATTCATACACAAAAAAGCAAAACCATATAATTCGTTAAAGATTGAATGTTTGTGTCTCTCCAAAATTTGTACGTTGAAGGCCTAACCCCCAAAATGATGGTATTTGGAGACGGAGCTTTTGAGAGGTGATTTGGGTTAGATGAGGTCCTGTGGGTGAGGCCCTCATATTGGAATTAGTGCCCTCATAAGAAGAGACACAAGGCAGCTTCCCCTCCATTTCTCTGTCTCTGTTCCCCTCTGTCCACCATGTGAGGACACAGGGAGAAGGCCACCATCTATAAGCCAGGAGGAGGGTCATCACCAGAACCCAGCCTTTCTGGCTCTCTGATCTGGGGAGTGCAGCCTCCAGAACTGTGAGAAAATAACTGTCCACTGCTAAGTCACCCAGCCCAGGGTGTTTTATTATGGCAGCCTGAGCTAAGACTTCATTCTATTCACACAAATTCAAACAGATGCAAAACTGCACTGAATTGCTAAGGGATAAAACCATGTTAAAACACACAAAATTTGCTATTATAAAAGTCAGGAGTGTTGGTCAACACCATGTGAGGATATGGGGAGAAAAAGAAATCCTCCTGACTCAGCCTTCTAAGTAGCTGGAACCATAGGACCACAGTGGTATAATTTTTTTTTTTTTTTTTTTGAGACTGAGTCTTGCTTTCTAATAACCTACCCTGGGCTAGCATCACTGACTCCATTTTAGCTGTCAACTCCAACCTGGCTTCCCCCTCCCTACCACAGTCCCCTTGGGTGCATAACCGGGTCATGCTGCACTTAGAAGCATTGAAGCTACTGTTCTTAACACTTGTCACCATTGTAACCGCATCCTGCCTGGCATTCCTCCCCACCACTACTGTAAGAAAAAGTTTCCATTTGATCATTGTGTAGAAGGAGCCTGATCGCCCCCCTTCTTGGACCACCTGTGCACACAGCCCCTTCCTCTAACCTGCTTTTCTGCTTCTGTAAAATTCCGCTTCAGCTAGATACTCCCCTCCCCTACCTAAATCAAGGTATAAAAGATAATCAGGCCCCTTCCTCTGACTTTTGAGCATTAGCTGTCTCTCGGTCGCTGGCTAGTTAATAAAGCACTCTTAATTTGGAACTCAGAGCATGGTGTGTTCCTTCTAACTCACTCGGTTACAACAGCTTTGTCACCAGGCTGGAGTGCAGTGGCGCGATTTCAGCTCACTGCAACCTCTGCCTTCTAGGTTCAAGTGATTCTCCAGCCTCCGCCTCCCAAGTAGCTGGGACTACATGCCATCACACTCAGCTAGGCCAGGCTGGTTTCAAACTCCTGACCTTGTGATCTGCCCACCTCGGCCTCCCTAAGTGCTGGGATTACAGGCATAAGCCACCGCGCCCAGCCTTCCCCATTCTTCTATATTACCTCTTTAAGCAACTGTGTTAGTATGGAGTGGAAGCCATGTTCAGCAGGGACTTCTGGAATGACCCAATGGGTGAACCAGGCCTGGCAGCCAAGAACCATATGGGTTTTCAGGAATCAAATGACCCCCTCAGTGTGTATGGGCTGGACAGAGGACACCCTGACACATAATGCCGAACTCTGGCCCAGGGACCAAGAATACCAAAACTGCTTCTCCTGTCTTACGTAGACTCAGCCCTATTAAGACACAAGTCCTCCAACTATCGCAGGCCTTGGAGCTGAGGACCAACATCACCACCACTGACTGCATGAAGCGCTGAGATCCACTTTAAGGAACAAAGTGGGTGACAGTCCTGGGATAGCCACTTCACATGAACTCACAACAGTGAACAAGAGTCAAGACCTGCTTGTGGATATCTGTGCTGTAGGCACTTGTAGGGCTGAGGGTGTGGATCTGAGCATTCGTGTGCACATGAAAGTGTGTAAATGTGAGTTTGTGTGAGGAAACGAACATAGCCTGAGCTGTGGAGGTCACACAAATGCTGAGCACTGGAGTTTCTACCATAAACGAATAATCAGACATACTTTTGTTGTTGTTGTTGTTGTTGTTTGAGATGGGAGTCTCACTCTGTTGCCCAGGCTGGAGTGCAATGGAGCAATCTCAGCTCTCCACAACCTCCGCCTTCCGGGTTCAAGTGATTCTCCTGCCTCAGACTCCCAAGCAGCTGGGATTAGAGACATGCACCACCACACCTGACTAATTTGTATTTTTAGTAGAGATGGGGTTTCTCATGTTGGTCAGGCTTATCTTGAACTCCTGATCTCAGGTGATCTGGCCACTTTGGCCTCCCAATGTGCTGGGATTACAGGCGTGAGCCATTGTGCCCAGCTGTTGGGGCTTGGATCTTTATCAAAATTATATTTCCAATGCCTGAAATCCCAGCAGTTTGGGAGGCTGAGGCAAGAGGAATCCTTGAGGCTAGGAGTGTGAGATTAGCCTGGGCGCATAGTAAGACCTTGTCTCTTTTAGATAGACAGACAGACAGATGATTGATTGATTGATAGACAGATACATAGATAGATGATAGATAGATAGATGATAGATAGATAGATAGATGATAGACAGATGATAGATAGATGATAGATATATAGATGATAGGTAGATGATAGATATAGATAGATGATAGATATAGATAGATATAGATAGATAGATAGATAGATAGATAGATAGATAGATAGATAGATAGATAAATTGTATTTCTGGGCCTGGCCCGACTGACCCTGGACTGCTGTGAATTCACAAAGGTGGTGAGCACTTCCTGATGGCCAGCTCAGTGGGCAGCCAACTGACTGCCAGCCATGCTCCTAATCAAGGCAGGCCTTCCCTTACAGGTCAGCACCTTGCAGGACGGCGTAGTACCCTGAAAAACAGGTTCCCCTAGCCCCAAAGATGTCCACATCCTAATCCCAATAACCTGTCAACATGTCACATTACATGGCAACAGCAGCCTTGCAGATAAGATTAAGCTAAGAGTCCTGAGAATGAGCATCATCCCGGATTATCTGGACACTCCCAAGGTCGTCACTAGAGTCTTTGTAAGAGGAAGGCAGGAGAGTCGGAGTCAGAGAAAAAGGAGATTTGATGCTGGAAGCACAGATTGAAGTGATGCGAAGAGAAGCCACGAGCCACAGCATGCGGGCAGCCTCCAGAAGCTGGAAAGGCCAGGAAACGAATTCTCCCTGCGGCCTCCAGCAGCAACACAGCTGCCCACGCCCTCATTTTAGGACTCTGGCTTCAAAAACTGGAAGACAACAAATTTGTGTTGCTGGTTTTCTGTTTTTTTGCTCTGTCGCCCAGGCTGAGTGTAGTGGCGCAATCTTTGCTCACTACAACCTCCGCCTCCCAGGTTCAAGCGATTCTCCTGCCTCAGTCTCCCAAGAAGCAGGGGTTACAGGTGCCCACCACCACGCCTAGCTAATTTTTGTATTTTCAGTAGAGACAGGTTTCACCATGTTGACCAGGCTGGTCTGGAACTCCTGGGCTCAAGTGATTCACCTAAACTCTGTCTCCCAAAGTTCTAGGATCACAGGTGTGAGCCATCGTCCCCTGCCAATTTAAAACTGTGTTGTTTTAAGCCACGAGGGTTTGTGACAACTTGTTACAGCAGCTGTAGGAGAATATTAATACAGAGAGTGACCACCCCAGCAACGTGCAGCCAGACCCACGGAAAAGGCACCTCTGCCTAGGAAAGAAAAGCCATTCTTTTGGCAAACATCCACGAACAATTCGAGAAGACTCCTTTGCCTCCAAACACATTGCACCTCTTTCCCGGGGTGTGGGGGAGAGCTGACTGCCCCCTGTGGGGCAGCTCACTCACGTGCATGAGCCAGGCTGAGGGCCCAGAGCCGCAGGTAGGAGGCTGTGTTTGAAATGCAGCCCAGGCAGTACTCGATGGTGTGGATGGCCTGGTGGACAAAGATGTCTCCAAAGTTGAACTGAAAGACAGAATTGTTCACTTTACTTCATTGAGAACTTTCTTTTTTGTTGTTGTTTTCCCTTTTTTTTTTTTTTTTTGAGATGGAGTCTCACTCTGTCGCCCAGGCTGGAGTGCAGTGGTGCGACCTCAACTCACCACAACCTCCGCCTCCCAGGTTCAAGCGATTCTCCTGCCTCAGCCTCCTGAGTAGCTGGCACTACAGGCATGTGCCACCACGCCAGGCTTTTTTTTTAATTTTTTTTTTGTATTTATAGTAGAGATGGAGTTTCACCATGTTAGCAAGGATGGTCTTGATCTCCTGACTTCATGATCCGCCCGCCTTGGCCTCCCAAAGTGCTGGGATTACAGGTGTGAGCCACCACACCAGGCCCTTCATTGAGAACTTTCTATACAAAAGTTATTAGAAATGATGAGAAGATGAATAAGACATGGGCTTTGCTGTCCAGACACTTTCAGCCTAAGGGAAAAGAAATAGTAACAGACTTGGAGAAAGAGAATTATCAGCACGAAGTCGGGTATGTTATGTGTGCATTAACGTCCCCCAGCAATAGCTGGAAAAAAGCTCAAAGACGCCAGCTGGGTGGTAAGGGGAGAGGAGGTTGGTGCTGTGCCAGGAAGGCTGGGTAGGGATGTGATCTTGAAGGAGAAAAAATTGTTCCTGAGGAGGAAAAGGATCCCTGGTTGGGAAAAAGCAGGTGGCTGGGAATATCACCAAGTCAAGTTGGAAAGGAAACAATTTGGCGGGGACTGGAAGCTTGGTTAGGTGAGGTATGGAAGACAGTGCTCCTGTGTGGAAGTTTCTAGAAATGCAAACTAGGGGTAAAGTGGAAGAAACAACCTGGATTCAGTGAGGAGCCACAGAGGCAGACTGGCCTGGTAGCATCATGGATTAGAGAAGGGACAGCCTTAAAGAAAAAAAAAAAGGACACTTTGGTGATGAGCTCAGTAATACAGGAAAGAAGTGAATAACATAGAATGAAGACAGCCACAGCTCCTTCTCCCCTCATGCTCTCTGATGTGACAGTTTTTGAGGGGGAGAGCGCAAGGTCTTGCTCTGTCACTCAGGCTGGAGTGCAGTAGTATGATCACAGCTCACTGCAGCCTTTACCTCCCAGCCTCAGGTGATCTTCCCACCTGAGCCTCCTGAGTAGCTGGGACTACTCGGCATGCATTACCACACCCAGCTAATTTTTGTATTTTTGTAGAGACGGGATTTCACCATGTTGCCCAGGCTTGTCTGGAACTCCTGGCCTCAAGCAATCTGCCTGGCTCGGCCTCCCAAAGTGCTGGCATTACAGGCGTGAACCACCGTGCCTAGCCATGGGGGACAATTTGACTGGTGCTGTACCTGCCCTCAAGTTGCTCACAGCCTAGTCGGGAGAATATATAGAAGAGCTACCATGCCACACTCTGGGAAGCACAATGACCAGGGCATGCAGTGGTATCGTGGGAACAGTGAGAAGACCCCTTACTCATTCAGGGGCAAGGCGGCCAGGGCTTTGAGGCTCCTGAGCCTGAGTAGCTCGAAGAATGGCACTGACAGAGGAAGTGAGCAGTTGGGTCTCCCACATCCTGAGTTTCAGATGGCAGCGGCCCTCGTCAGTAGACGCTCAGCAGATGGGAGTACAGGTGGAACGACAGGGGCTCAGAAGGAAAGTCCAGACTGGAAATGGATTCCTGAGACCACATCTGCAGGAGGACAGAGGAGATAACAAGGGAAAGATGAGAGAAAGAGGAGCTCCCAGCCTTGGGAAACATCTTCATTCAGAGATAAACAAACAAGGCCAGGTGCGGTGGCTCACGCCTGTAATCCCAGCACTGTGGGAGGCCGAGGTCAGGAGTTCAAGACCAGCCTGGCCAACATGGTGAAAGCCCACCTCTACTAAAAATACAAAAATTAGCTGGGCATGGTGGCGCATGCCTGTAGTCCCAGCTACTTGGGAGACTAAGGCAGGAGAATCGCTCAAACCTGGGAGGCGGAGGTTGCAGTGAGCTGAGATTGTGCCACTACACTCCAGCCTGGTTGACAGAGTGAGACTCTGTCTCAAAAAAAAAAAAAAAGAGAGAGAGAGAGAGAGAGTTAACAAAACAAGAAACTGATAAGGAAAAGAAAAGATCGAAGAAAAAGTAGCCGGGCGTGGTGGCTTGTGGTTCATGCCTGTAATCCCAGCACTTTGGGAGGCTGAGGCAGACAGATCACCTGAGGTCGGGAGTTCAAGACCAGCTTGACCAACATGGAGAAACCCCATTTCTACTAAAAATACAAAAAAAATTAGCCAGGCCTGGTGGTGTGCAACTGTAATCCCAGCTACTTGGGAGGCTGAGGCAGGAGAATCGCTTGAACCTGGGAGGTGGAGGCTGCAGTGAGCCATTGTACTCCAGCCTGGGCAACAAGAGTGAAACTCCATGTCAAATAAAAAAGAAAAGATCAAAGAAGCAGGAGCAGTCACACTGCAGTCAAGGATGTCTGCAGAGGGAGACATCCAGTAAGTAAGGAAGGAATGTGGGTACAGTCACCGATGTCAGAGGTTGTGGGGACAAGACAAATATGAGAACCTCAATTCAGCAATGAAAGCAGCTGTGAGGAACTGAAGGGACACAGATGGGCAGAGATAGACAGAGTAGGCAGAGAGACTCAAGGTAAAGAAGAACTGTGTAAGAAAGAATTAATCTCGGCCAGATGTGGTGGCTCATGTATGTAATCCTAGCACTTTGGGAGGCCAAGGCAGGAGGATCACTTGAGCCCAGGAGCTCAGAACCAATGTGGGAAAAAATGAGACCCCCATCTCTACCAAAAATTTAAAAAATTAGCCAGGTGTGGTGGCATGCACCTGCGGTCCCAGCTACTCGGGAGGCTGAGGCAGGATGATCACTTGGGCTCCAGAGGTCAAGGCTGCTGTGAGCACGATTGTGCCACTGCATTCCAGCCTCAGCAACACAGCAAGACCCTGTCTCAAAATAGTCATAACAATAATAATAATTAACCTTCCTGAACAGGACTGGCTTTGTCTTGGCTCCTGGGAGGTAAGCTTTAAAGCACTGGCATTTCCCACGCGAAAGACTCTTTGTTATTCATGCTGGGCCTCTGTGACCACACCTGATCGCTTATGCTAACGCAGGGGCTGAAGTTGGGCACCTCATAGTTGAAGTGGAGTCTGGCCACACCAGACCACACACAGCTATCAAGAGAAAACTTTTTAAAATAAGTAATTAACACCACAAATGGAGGCATTGATAGCATCTCTGGCCCTCATGGGAACTCAGTCCCCACTCCCAAATTAGAATAGAGCTCCGGTTAAAGCCTCCAGCCAGGGATTCATAACAGTGTCTGACTTCAGTCAACACATGGGACAGACAGCTGCCTTCATCTGGGAGGGTGTGGCACAGGCTCCTATGGGGCAGTGGCTGTCCTTGTACAGGCAGGGGCAGGGAGGGATGAGGGAACAAAACAATTTATGAATTCACACACGAGGCAGATAACGTTATAGAGATCACAGAGGGCCGGGCGCAGTGGCTCACGCCTGTAATCCCAGCACTTTGGGAGGCTGAGGCAGGCGGATCACCTGAGGTCAGGTTCAAGACCAGCCTGGCCAACATGGTGAAACTCCGTCTGTTCTAAAAACAAAAATTAGCCGGGTTGGGTGGCAGGTGCCTGTAATCTCAGCTATTCGGGAGGCTGAGGCAAGAGAATTGCTCCAGGAGGCGGAGGTTGCAGTGAGCACAGATTGGCTCACTCTAGCCTGGGTGACACAGTGAGACTCAGTCTCAAAAAAAGAGATCATAGGGGTGTGGTGCTGAGTCAAGGAGGCCTCGGTGACATGCAGGACCTTCTATGTCACTAGATCTGAGGCTGATATTCACCCCACACTTATAGATGTAGCAGTTCTTGGACTAAAATATTGAAATGTAGAGAGAGATCCAAGATGGCCGATTAGCAACAGCTCAGGAATGTAGCTCCCAGTGAAAGCGCAGAGAACGAGTGGACGCCGCACTTTCCGACGAATTTTTGTTGCCCACAGACCGGGAGATTCCCGGCAGAGGAGCCA
>CAUYQU010057325.1:0-17254 GCA_963574635.1 Cheracebus regulus | reverse complement strand
GCATTTCACAGGTTTAAATAAAATATTGGTTGGCTACTTATTTGTTATTTTCATCCCCTATTCCTTCCTGTCTCCATTGTTAAGCACAATTATTGGCATAAAAGAGGTTTTTAATACCCATTTTTAGACTGCATTCTAGCCTGGGTAATAAAACAAGAATCTCGTTCTCTCTCCCTCTTTCTCTTCCTCTTTCTTTCTCTTCCTCTTTCTTTCTCTCTTTCATTCTTGTTTTTGTTTCTTTTGTTCTTTCTTTCTTTCTCCTTTTCTCTCTTTTTCTTTCTTAAAAAAAAAAGAAGAAGTACATGATTTATCCTGATTTTTCGGTGGCAGCTGTTCCATCTGGCTGTATCTAGTCAACCATCTTGCCCAGAACCCTCTATTATTTCTTTTCTTCTATTAATTTTGGGTTTGGTTTGGTTTTCTTCTGCTTTTCTAGTTCTTTAATATGCATCATTAAGTTATTTACTTGAAGTTTTTCTTCTTTCTTGATGTAGGCACTTACAGCTATAAATTTACTTCTTAGTATTGCTTTTGCTGTATCTGATAGGTTTTGATATGTTGTGTTTTTATTATCGTTTCAAGAAATATTTTAATTTTCTTCTTAATTTCTTTATTGACCCACTGGTCATTCAATAGCATGTTATTTAATTTTCTTGTGTTTGTATAGTTTCCAAAATTCCTCTTGTTATTGATTTTTAGTTTTATTCCATTGTGGTCTGAAAGGATGCTCAATATTGTTTAGATATTTTGAATGTTTTAAGACTTGTTCTGTGACCTAACAGATGGTCTATTCTTGAGAATAATCCATGTGCTGAGGACAAGAACGTGTATTCTACAGCCTTTGTATAAAATGTTCTGTAAATAGATATTAAGGTCATTTGTCCTAGAGTGAAAATTGTCCAATGTTTCTTTGTTGATTTTCCGTCTAGAGGATCTGTCCAATGTTGAAAGTGGGAGTGTTAAAGTCTCTAGCTATTATTTATTAGGGTCTATCTCTCTAACTATAATAATATTTTCTTCATACATCTGGGTGCTACAGGGTTGGGTGCATATACATTTACAATTGTTATATCCTCTTGTTGAATTGACCCCTTTTACTTTATATAACCTTCTTTGTCTTTTCTTCGTTTTTGTCTTGAAATTCATTTTTTCTAATATAAGTATAGTTGCTCTTGCTCTTTTTTTTTGTTTCATTGACATGGAATGTATTTTTCCATTTCTTTTTTTTTTTTTTTAATTGTTCTTTAGTTTCTGGGGTACATGTGCAGATCATGCAGGATTGCTGTATAGGTACATACCTGGCAATGTAGTTTGCTGCCTCCATTCCCCTGTCACCCATTTCTTTATTTTCAGTCAATATGTATATTTATAGGTGAAGTGTGTTTTTTGTAGGCAACAGATCATTGGGTCTTGTTTGTTTGTTTTTGTTTTTTATCCATTCAGCTACTTTATGTCTTTTAATTGGAATGTTTAGTCTATTTGTATTCAATGATATTATTGATAAGTAAGGATTTAACCCCTTTCATTTTATTTGTTCTCTGGTTGTTTTTGTGGTCTCCTCTTTCTTCTTTCCTCTTCTTTCCTTCTTTCCTGTCTTTCTTTTACTAAATACTAATATCTGTTGTATTTTTTTTTTATTTGAGGTTATCATTAGGCTTGCAAATACTATCTTATAAGCCATTATTTAAAACTGATGACAACTTAACACTGATTGCATAACAAACATACAAACAAAAAGAGAACTAATAAAAACTCTACACTTTAATTTTTTCCCCCACTCCGACTTTTTGTTGTTACCATTTGTATTTTATTGTACTATGTCTTGAAAAGTTTTGTAGTTCTTATTTTTTAGTCTTTCTACTTAAAATAAAAGCATTTACATACCACAATTACTGTGTTATAATAATCTATGATTTTTCTTTGTGCTATAACCAGTGAGTTTCATACCTTCAGATAATTTTTTGTTGCTCATTAATGTTCTTTTCCTTCAGATTGAAGAACTCCCTTTAGCATTTCTTGTAGAACATATCTAGTATTGATGAAATCCCCCTTGTTTGTCTGGGAAAGTCTTTATTTTTCCTTCATGTTTGAAGAATATTTTGATCATATTTGCTATTCTGGGGTGAAAGTTTTTTTCCTTCATTACTTTAAATATGTCTTCTCACTCTCTCCTGGCCTGTAAGATTTTCACTTAAAAGTCTGCTGCCATACTTACTGGAGGTCCATTGTATGTTATTTATATCTTTTCTTTTGCTGCTTTTAGGATTTGTTCTTTATCATTGATCTTTGGGAGTTTGGTTATTAAATGCTTTGAGGTACTCTTCTTTGGGTTACATCTGCTTGGTTTTCTGTAACTTTCTTTTACTTGAATACTGGTATCTTTCTCTAGATTTGGGAAGTTCTCTTATATTATTCCTTTGAATAAACTTTCCTTATCCCATTCTCTTCCTCCTCTTTAAGGCCAATAACTCTTAGATTTGACCTATTGAGGCTATTTTGTAGATCTTGTAAGTGTGCTTCATTGGTTTTTATTCTTTTTTTCTCCTCTGACATTATTTTCAAATAGCCTGTCTTCAAGCTAATTATTTATCTGCTTGTTCAATTCTGCTACTAAGAAACTCTGATGCATTTTTCAGTATGTCAGTTGCATTTTTCAACTCTAGAAATTCTACTTAAATCTTTCTAATAATTTCAATTTATTTGTTAAACTTATCTGATAGAATTCTGAATTCGTTCTCTTTGTTATGCTTTGTTTCTTTTGTTTTGTTTTTTACTCTTTTCAATACAGCTATTTTCAATTCTCTGTCTGAAAGGTTATCCAGGATTGGCCCTAGGTGCCTTATTTAGCTCACTTGGTAAGGTCATATTTTCCTGGATGGCCTTGATGCTTATAGATGTTGATCTGTGTCTGGGCACTGAGAATTTAGGCATTTATCATAGTCTTCATGATCTGGGCTTATTTGTGCCTGTTCTACATGGGAAGGCTTTCCAGGTATTTGAAGGGACTTGAGCCTCACACCCAATAATGGTGGTTCTTGCAGGCTCATAAAGGTAATAACTTGGTGGTCTTGGGTAAGACCTGGAAAAATTTTCTGATTAGTCAGAGGCTCTTGTTCTTTTCCCTTACTTTCTCCCAAGCACACAGAATCTCTCTGTGCTCAACCTCCTGGAACTGGGAGTGGTAGGACACAAGCATACTTATGGCCACCACCACGGGAACTGTGTTGGTTCAAATCTGAAGGCAAGAAAGCACTGGGTCTTCCCCATGGCCCACTGTAACCAGTACCTGGCTACCACCTAAGTTTACCCAAGAACCTAGTGTTACAATATCACCAATGCACTACAGTGTAGCAGTCTCTTGTTGTGGTATATCACCTGAAGTTCTTTGTCTCACCACCAACATTATTAAGGAGCATAGAGGCAAAGAATGAGGTTGGAGTGAAAGTTTAATGAGCAAAAGAAGAAAGCTCTCCATAGCAGAGAGGGGAGCCCGAGTGAGTTGCTGTTTTACAGTAGAATCCAACAGCTTTTTAAAGAAACTCCTCCTCATCTCTGTAGCTGTTTGTGTCACTTCTCTTGCCTGTGAAGCTGTCTGCAACTCCCTTATCTGTGCAGCTGCAGGCATATCTTTAGGCAAGCACAAAATGCAACTTCTCTTGTTTGTACAACTGTGGATGTGTTTTGGGTAAACCCCCACTTGCCTATGCAAGTTCCTACAGGAAAGAGAAGAACACTTCTTCACAGGAGCCCACTAATCATACAAATAAGAAAAGGCTTCCATGTTGGACTTTGCTTTCTTATCAATGCAGCAGGTGCAGTTTGGTTTAACCTCAGGCTGCTCTACTTGTGCCTGTAGCTGTGATTTTTCAGGTGTCTTTCTGTTTAAATAAAATGTTGATTAAAACCACAATGAGATACCACTACAAGCCTATTAAAATGGCTAAAATCACAAGGACTGACTATACCAAGGTTTGGCGAGGAAGTGGAAGATTCCTGTGTCAAGACAGTAATGTAAGATGGTACAGCTGCCCAGCTGCTTCATAAAACAGTTTGGCAGCTTCTTTAAAAGTTAAACTTAGACCTAGTATATGATTTAGCCAAGCTGCTCCTAGATTTTTAACCAAGAGAAAAGAAAGGATACATTTATACAAAGATTTGCATCAACACATTATATATATATACATATATACACATTATATATATACATATATACAACAC
The DNA here is from genome assembly GCA_963574635.1 of Cheracebus regulus. NCBI lineage: Eukaryota > Metazoa > Chordata > Mammalia > Primates > Pitheciidae > Cheracebus > Cheracebus regulus. Next base: position 13,036 of record CAUYQU010057325.1, on the reverse strand, counting down.
ATTATATATATATATATACATATATATATATGTTATATTTATAATGGACATAAAGCAGAAATAACCCAAAAGTCCATCAATGAGTGAATGATTAAATAAACTATGGAATATACACACAATGGTATACTACTCAGTAATAAAAAGAAATAAATGGTACACAAAACACCAGAGACGAATCTCAAAATAATCATGCTGAGTGAAAGAAGCCAAACACAAAAAAGTTCATATTGTAAGTCTCTATTTATATAAAGTATTGAAAAATTCTCAGCCATTATCTCTGCACATATTGCTTCTTCACTATCCCCTGATTCTTCTCCTTCTGTGATTATTACACTTACTTTAGCCCCTTTGCTAAATGACCTGCATGTCATTTACATTCCTCCATGTGTTTTGCATTCTTTCTCTGTGCTTCAGTTTGGATACTTTTTATTTACTTGTCTTTCTGGTGTTTTGCTGTGCTCAATTGACGTAATTTCAGTTTCTAAATTCCACTTAATTTTTTTATAAATTCCAATTATCTATTAAACTTTCCATCTATTCATCTGTCTTAGCTCAGGCCGCCATAACAAAATACCATAGACTGGATGGCTTCAACAACAGAAATTTATCTCCTTGCAGTTCTGAGGAGGCTGGAAGTCTGAGATCAGGGTGCCAGCATGGTCTGGTTCTGGTGAGGTCTCTCTTCTTGCTTGCAGATGGCTACCTGCTCATTGTGTGAATAAGACTTTATCTTCCCAATTTCCCATTAAATTTTTTATAATCCAAATTTTAATATCCAACAATTTGTTGTAATTCTTTAACCTTTATTACTGTGTTACCTTTTTGATGTTATTGGCAGGGAAGGTGGGTATTTGGGGTTTGTTTCTGTTTGATTTTGTACTCCTATTCTCTAAACATATCTTTACATTTTTTTTAGTTTATTTTTAGTCTTGAATTTCTCAAATATCTTGGTATGATTTTTACCAATATATATTTAAGACTGAAGAAAAAGAAAGGTGAAGTGAGTGAGATTCACAGACAATCAAATTTCATCAGTTACCAGGAAACCAGTCAGTTTTCCAGAGCACCTCTCCCTCAAAAACATGCCAGATTATAGAAAGCTTTATATAGGTAGGCAGTAGCTACACCTGCTCTCCTAGATTTACACAGATGGCTTCTTTAATATCTTTTTAAAAGGAGCTTCTATTTTATTTTGTTTGTCTGATGTAATCAAACTTATGGCATGTTTGGTTTGCTTTGCCAAGGTATAAATACTGCCTAAAAGCCATTCTGCACATGGGAACTTTGTGCTTACATGTACAAAGCTTCAACTCATCCTCCTGACTGGGCCCCCACTTTTAATTCTCAATCTTTATTATGCATACAGTCTCAAGCCTTTCTAGGATATTACCAGGGGAATTGACTGCCTTTAGCCGTAGTTTCCTTGGAATTACAAATACCAATAGAGAGATGGTTCCTTCTCGTTGCTCAGGTTTCAGCTCCAACATCACCCCAGAAAAGTCTACCATGACTTCTCTATCTAAATAAACCTCATCTCAATCACTCTCTATTACGGTTTTCTACCTTGTCATCCTCATAGCATTTCATTTATCATCATCTGAAATGATTTTGTTACTGGTTTTTTACTTCCCCTAACGACATGTAAGCTCATGGGAAGAAGTTTTGTTTGTCTCAGCCATAGCCATTTCCCCAATGCTTTTACCAATATCTGCAACACAAGAGGTGCTCAGATATTTATTAAATAAAGACATAGTCATAAGATGCTGCGTAAGGTCAGAAGAAGGAGAGATGCTTCTGCTGCACCTCAAAATCCAACTAGCCCAGGCCCACCCCTAAAAATTCTCATCCCAAACTTACATCTATTCTCCCCTATCCAAGCTTTGAAAACCTGGGATGATATCATTTCTCTTTTACCAACCCTTGCCTCACCTCCAATTCCTGTGTTCCTAGTTTATTGATTGTTACATCTCTCTGGTAATTTCAAATTCACAGTTTCTCATGACTTCCCTAAATACAACACTTAGGACTGTGCCTTACCTCCATCCTGTCTACCTAGCTGTGCCTCATAATAATAGAATAGTTAACAGCAAATAAAAAGTAATAAATATGAAATTGAAGAAAACAAGTTTCCTCCACCTGTCCGTCACTTGAGACAAAACTGGTTCTTTTCCCCAGGGCAGGGCTGTGTCAGGATCTCGTCTCTTCATAGAATCATACTCCAAAGCCTGACCCTCTGTGCAAGGATCCAAAGAGAATAAAAGTTGCTCTTGCCTCAGAAGGACTGTCTCAAGGGCATCTGTGCTGTATGCCCCAAATATGTATAATACAGGACACTAGACCGGCTGTTCAGCCTCAAATTCTTTTTTTCTTCAAAGAAGGTATACATGCATGAATTAATAATCAATAAAATAAAAATATGTCTGTCCTCTGGCATCTCATTCGCCATAAGTGGACACCACGACCTAGAGAAATGCAATGAAAATAAGTTGGGAAAACGCTGAACAGAACCAGTGCTGTGTTCCTTTGAAAGTTAAGCAGTAAAAGCTATAAAAGTACATGAGTGCCATCTAGAGGCGAAACTGGTACTGCAATGTTGTTAAAGCCTGTTCATACTAAGGAGGGAAGAGAAATTTAATTTGGTCCTGGAAACCCCTAAGTGATGGGAAAATTGGTCATGACAACCTGATAGATCCTGCCCTATAGTCAATGGCTGGCAGTAAGCAAGTTTTTCATACCCTGAGTGAAAATTTGTCTCTGCCTTTCCTGACCACTGCAGACCACAGTAACTTCCCCTCCTCTGACAGATCCTAGTGTATTTTAACATTTAATCAGTTTCAAGTCAGAACATGTTCTCTCTTCAACAAATATGTTGCTTAATATATTCTTTGCACCAGACTCTGAGCTCAGCAATGGGACTGTCGCTGATTTACAAGTCAGTTCCTGAGCTGGAGGGACACTGTCCATCCTCTCCCTCCCTGTGACAGGAGCACCCTGCACAACATCTCTGCAATGCACTTCCTGACCTTTCTAGAACTGAATCCTTGGGGAAAGCACATCCACCTACTCTAGGATGGGTAAAAATTTGCAGGCATATAACTTTCCACGGTGAAAATCATGGGTTTGGAAGTCGGCGAGATGTACTCTTGAATCCTACCTCTGATTTGTGAAATGTGTGAACTACTGAAACTTGGGCAAAGAACTTAACTTCCCTGAGACTTGATTTCCTAGTTGTTAAATGGAATGATAATACCTACCTATGGTCTTATGGCAAGGATTAGCAATAGTACTTATTATTATTATTTTTTCATATAGTTTCACTGTTGTTGTCCAGGCTAGAGTGCAAGGGCACGATCTTGGCTCACTGCAACCTCCACCTCCCAAGTTCAAGCGATTCACCCGCCTCAGCCTTCCGAGTATCCAGGATTACAGACATGTGCCACCACATCTGGCTGATTTTGCATTTTTAGTAGAGATGGGGTTTCACCATGTTGATCAGGCAGTTCTTGAACCCTTGACCTCAAGTGATCCACCCGCCTTGGCCTCCCAAAGTTCTGGGATTAAAGGCATGAGCCACCATGCCCAGCCCAGTATTATTTATATACAACCTGGCACACAAAAAAAGTGGTGAGAAAATATAAACTTTTTTATCATGATAATAAAAAATCTATGAGATTAAATCACCTACTTTGCAAGGTTGTTATGAAGATTAAATTGTGTTCACATGTATGATAGACTGCCAGGCAAAACAGAACTTATAATCTTTTTCAACAAGGCAACCTGCTAGTGGCTTTGGCTGGATGTGGTGACTCATGCTTGTAATCCCAACACTTTGGGAAGTTAAGGCAGGTGGATCACCTAAGGTTAAGAGTTAGAGATCAGCCTAGCCAACATGGCAAAACCTCATCTTTACTAAAAATACAAAAATTAGCCAGGCATGGTGGCATGTGCCTGTAGTACCAGCTACTTGGGAGGCTGAGGAAGGAGGATTGCTTGAACCCGGGAGTGGAGGTTGCAGTGAGCCAAGATCGTGCCACTGCACTCCAGCCTGGGTGACAGAGGGAGACTCCAGCTCCAAAACAAGAGAACCTGCCAGTAGCTTCTATCTGACAACATTGTCAGTTTTATCACCATTAAATAGACATTTTATTTTTCTCTGCACACTTCAGTAGTATCTCTGAGTTACTGCAAACAAAAGACCACAAGGTACACACTAAGATGTTAATATGATTTGGCTGTGTGTCTTCACCCAGATCTCATCTCAAATTGTAATCCCCATGTGTTGAGGGAGGGACCCAGTGGAGGTGATTGGATCATGAGGGAAGCTTCCCCCATGCTGTTCTTGTGATAAGTGAGTCAGTTTCACGAGAACAGATGGTTTTAAGGTGTGGCACTTCCTGGCTCTCGCTCGTGCTGTCTCCTGCCACCTTGTGAAGATCCTTGCTTCACCTTTGCCTTCTGCCATGATTGTAAGTTTCCTGAGGCTTTCCCAACCATGTGGAACTGTGAGTCAACTAAACCTCTTCTGTTTATAAATTATCCAGTCTCAGGTAGCATCTTTATAGCAGTGTGAAAACCGACTAATACAGATGCGGAACAGCTGTATCAGGATTCTTTAAGGCTCACAAAGATTATCCTTTGCAAAATGTCTCAAGATTTGACTACTTGGGAGAGGGAGCTAAATTTGCACAGGGGTGGCCGGGCACAGTGGCTTAAGCACTTTGGAAGGCCAAGGCAGGCAGATCACCCAGGTCAGGAGTTCGAGACCAGCCTAGCCAAAATGGTGGAACCTCATCTCTACCAAAAATACAAAAATTAGCCAGGTATGATGGTGGGCACCTATAATACCAGCTACTCAGGAGGCTTAGGCAGGAGAATCACTTGAACCTGGGAGGCGGAATGAGCCAAGACTGCATCACTGCATCCAGCCTGGGCAACAGAGCAAGACCCTCTCTCAAAAATAAATAAATATAGAGCAAGACCATCTCTCAAAAATAAATAAATAAATTTGCACAGAGTCAAGCCAATTTCTTCCTCCTAACAATCAAGATTAGATTCTCTCTGACAGATTGAGTACATTTGGAAACATCACCAAATGCTTTATGCTACACAATATTCTTGAAAAAGTCAAGGAAGATGGACATTATTGGCAGATAGGCCCTGAGAAATTAAATGAAAAGCAAAAGTGATATAACCTATTTTTATGCCTTGGACTGATAAAGATAATCAGTCAAACTATTCATGTGCAGCATCACATCTGGTATGTGGTAGCACTCAATCAATGGTGGTTCTTATTGCTGATATGGTTCCAAGTGGTTTCTTGCTAATCCAACCCAGAGCTCATGTCATCTGGCAACAGTCTCATCTGGGCCCAGTTAGCAACTTCTCTATGAGTAGCGCTGTTAACCACCTTTCCAGCTCACACGGTGGTAGGCCAGAGCCTGTTAGGACGGAGGGAGAGACAGCAGAGAAGTGTGGCCAAGCAAGGCTGCCAGCACAGACACGACTCAGGATTCCAACATGTTTTCCCAGTACGGAGAGAGCTGAGAAATGCCTCAGTATAATGAACGCTTGCCCTTTGGACTTGTCTAATAGGAGCAACTTGCTCTAAGTGATGTATCTAAAGTGTCGCTACCCAACCTGTAGATTATTTTTCCTTTTTCTTTCCCCCATCTGTGTTAACTTTCTTGCCCAGAATAGAGAACAAACAGAGAAGGCAATGAAGTAATAGTTCTTAGGGATGTGACAAAGTCCAGAGGCCTTGAATCATCTCTTGAGTGTGTTACACTTTCTCTCCCAATGGATTTTCCATGTTTGCTACATGAATAATGCACTCTTAAGCACTGAAACAATACAATGGTAGCCTTAACAAAATAGCAATATGAAGCTTAAACTGCCATTACTAATTTGCATCTCAATAGTGCATCTTGCTTTATAGCACAGGCTTAATGACATTAGAGGCTTGGGGAATAAATCACATTCCCCTTGCCTATGGTCGGAACCACCTTATGGGTGCAAACATCGAGATCTATCTTCAGATTTATTGGTGACAAATATCAGCCCATTGTCCTAATGGTGAAATAACATCATCTACTAGCACAGGATACAAATTTCATTTGGTGAAATTTTTAAAAAAATCTCTTAATAATGAGCAATATGAGCTGGAAGCATTCAGAAAAATAACCCACGCCTAGTTCTCAGCCTCAGAAGCACTCCAGAATCACCTGGGGAGCTTTTAAAAAAAAATGCATTTCACAGGCCCTACCTCAGACCTACTAAGTCAAAATCCATAATGATAGGACCCAGTTATCATTCTTCAAAACCTCCCAGGTGATTAATAAGTGCAGCCTAGAATGAACATCACCCATTAACTTCAACCCCATGATTGCACTGGGGGCTTGGAGCCCCACAGAGGAGACAGTGGGTGCAGGATTCCCAGGGATGACTGGAGAGTGGGGTCCAGAGCCCTGGCGTTCTGCCCCAGCTGGCCCCCTTCCTGACTGGATGCCGTGCCTTGGTTCCTTTTCCCCTCGGTGGCCCACCCCTGCCTCCAGGTTTCTACTTCATTCACTAATTCATTAGACTTGTGTGGAGCACCTACTATGTGCCAGATAACCCCATTCCTGGAATATCCCTCTATGTCTTAGCTCTGCCAAATCTTTTCCATTGAGGTGACCTTAGCACTCCTAAAAGGCAAGGCCTCCTGCAAGCAACAGCTTCTGACTGCTCTAACCACAGGAGGGAGCCAAGCACTCCACTCTTCTTTCTATCAATCCACAGATTGAACAAATCAAGCAGAGGGCAAGTGGATCACAGGAGACAGGGCCTGCAGGCAGTGGGCGAGGGCTGAAATGACCTCTAAGCAACCTTTCAGGCCTGAGCCGCCATGCTGCCCACCTGAAGGAGGCCAGGGGGTACCCTGAATAGGACACACTTCACAGGCAGGCACACCTGGGGCCTCACTGGCTGAGAGTTCACCTGGACCATCTCCTGTAAAGCAACCACAGAGGCTTGTACCAGGATCCGATGTGGCCAAGTACATAGTGCTGGAACAGAGCAAGTGCCTAATCAACAGGGAGTTCCATCTTCTGAGGGCCGCTCTCCTTCCTTTTCTCCCTGCTTTCTTTCATCCTCATCTATTCTCTTTCCTTTTCCTGAAAAGCCACATTGCACAGGGAAGTCCTGAGCTGCAGAGCATCCACTCTCCACAGTGGGTACCAATTCGTGATGTAGCCTCTCCTGCAGGGACCATCCTATAAATGTTAAGTTGTTGCCCTTATGTTCATATGATGAACACAGCCTCAAATGGCCTTGACTGTCACCAGTTCTTCACCAGACGATCCCTCAGTCAGGGGGTCTAAGGCAGGAGCCCGTGCTGACTGGCAGGGTCCTTGCTCTGCCCTCCCCACCCCTCCTTGGCTGCCTGGCCCCATTGGTGAGTAGTCCTTGGGCCTCTGTTGACTGCTCCCAGGCCTGAAACTTACTGCCACATAAGGCAGCCACTGTCAGGCTGTCCCTGCTCTAAGTGAAAACTTGATTGTTCCCCAGCACTTCTGCCTTTGGCCCTTCAGAGACTTGGAGCCAGAGAGGTGCCGTTGAGTCTTCTCTCCTTCAGACTTTAGCCAAGAAACCTCTGCCCGCCCTGGCGAGATCTCCAATGTTTTGTGATCCTCACACCTGAAGATGCTTGGTTTGGTGTGTGGTGTCCCTGGTGAGGGCAAGGGGCCTCTCTAAGGGTTTGTGTTATGCTATGAACCATAATACACTTGTCAACACCAAGATCACGGCAACCTGGGAGCAGCAGGTCGGCCTCTTTCCTGTGCACCTCTGGTTCCCAGATTGGTTTTTTATGAACAAACAAAAGACTGAGCTCCCTTAGACTAGGTATTTATAGTTGGGGGTTTGAGCATAAAGGCAGACTGTTTCCACCAGCCCCCTCTCACTGCTGTGGCTCCCTCTGCCTTGTCTCCATGGCTGTCCCCAACATGCAGATTGATATCTGTCAGCCAACACCCACAAGGCTCAGCTCTCTCAATCACAAAAACAAAACAAAACAAAACAGAAAAAACATTTCTTGAGACTCCAAGTCCTAGATTCTTTTCCTAGGAAATGAAAACCCGTTCTCACATGAAAAGATGTTCCTACTGTCAGCCAGGCACCACCAGAGTTGGTCTTGCCCAGTAGGTAGATTGCCTGGTTCCTCCCAAGGCTGTGAATGAGGATACACCTTCCATGCTGACCCATCTGTCACTCCCTTTCTTTCTCCCTCCCTCTTAATACACACACATACAGACAGACACATACCCAGAGAGACACATACCAACACACCCAGAGACACACACGCAAATACACATACACATAGACACACACATAGAGATACAGGTATACAGAGACACACAGAGATAGACACACCCAGAAACAAACACAATGACACACACATACATAGACACAGACATACACATATAGACACACACAGAGGAAGGAATACAGAAACACACATACAAAGACACAGGCACACACAGAGACACAGAGAACACACACAGAGATACACACAAACTCATGAAGAGAGACACACTCACACAGACATACACAGGCACAGAAGCACAGACACAGAGACACACACAGATGCAGAGACACATGCAGATACACAGACACACACACAGATGGCCTTAGCATCCAGCTTCAGGGCACTGCCCCCATTTCATCCCTGTATCCCCAGCAAAGTGCCTGCACCCAGTATGTGCACAATAAATGTTTGCTGAACTCAACAAAGCCACAGAGGAGACAGTCCAGGCAGCTGCTTAAAGCAGCAATGAGAAAAATGAGTCCTGTCCAAATTTCCTGCTGATTAATCCTGCATATAAAGTTCTAAATGGAAGATTTTACATTGTAAAAACATTTCTGAGACCCTCCCCACTTCCTTTCCCACAAATCCCAGATTCCATCGTGAGCCCCCGTGACGTGGCCCCTGTTCTCTTGGCTGCAGCCTCTTGGGGAGGGGACAGTACCAGGCAATTCTCCAGGAGGTTCCCAGATCCTCTTTGGCCTACTTGTGTGCCCCCAAGAAAACTGGAATCCTAGGAAACCCCATTATCAGACAGTGAGTGCCTGCTCACCGAGAGGCCTCCAGCTCAACACCTTCCTGGGCAATATTGAAACCCAGATTGACTACTCCAGAGCCTGCGCTTGAAACCACTGTGCCCCACAGCCTGCAGCACCATCAGCAACGGGAAGCCTCAGATCAGATGAAAACAGCATTTCCAGCCAGGACAGCAAGGCCCATGGCTGTGGCAGGAAGAGTCACAGGAGGACCTGGACCTGTATTCATAAGGAGGCAGTTATGGTTGTCAGAGGCACCTCAGAGGCTGGATGGTGACATGTCAGGATATTCATTCATTCATTCCTAGAAAAGACACATGACAATATGGTTAAAGCAAAGGGTCTAGCATCAGACAGAACTGGGCTTAAATCTTGGCTCTGCCACTCATATGCCGGGTAATCTTGGCCAAGCCATCTGGACAGCCTCACTCTCACTCAACCATACATTTGAGAATGATCATATCCCTATTTTAAAGGTTGTTGTGAAGATTAAATGAGATAATGTATATAACATAGTTATTAGGCCCTCACAAAAAGTCTTACAAGGTAAATGTTGTTATTCTTATTTTACAATTGAGAAAACTGAGGCACTAGGAAGGAAAAAAAGGTTTCCAAGTTCAGCTGGCTGCAGTGGCTCACACCTGTAATCCCAACTCTTTGGAAGACCAAGGCAGACAGTTCAGTTGAGGTCAGGAGTTTGAGACCAGCCTGGCCAACGTGACAAAACCCCATCTCTACTGAAAATACAAAAATTATCCAGGCATGGTGGCAGGGACCTATAATAGTAGCTACTTGGGAGGCTGAGGCAGAAGAATCACTTGAACCTGGGAGGCAGAGGTTGCAGTGAGCTGAGATCATGCCACTGCACTCCGGCCTGAGCAACAGAGCAAGACTCCGTCTCAAAAAAAAAAAAAAAAAAAAAAAGGTTTCCAAGTTTGCATAGCTTGTCATTGGCAGAGGCAGAGGTGAGACACAGAATCCAGTTCTGATCCTTCAGCCTCTGACGATTGCCCATCTCACTTTCTCTCTCCATCTCAGGATGTGCGGAGGGCCTGCCAGCTGAGTGAGCACTCTTGCGGGGCCAGGCATCACCATGGCCTGGAAAAACCAGCCTCAGTGCCCCCAGCGGCTGTGTTTGCTCCTTCCCTGGAGTCCTTTGCAGCACCAAAAACGGACTCTTCCTGGCTCCAGTTCTCTTCTAGATCCGAGAGGACAAAGCCCCGCATCCTGCCAGCAAGCTGGGCATCGAGAAAGGCTGCCGTGCTCCTGTCTACAGTGGGCGGAAGGTGCTGCCTCCCAGCCTGAAGCCCTCTCCTGTTTCAAGAAAGGACCTACGCAGCTCTGTCCTGCTTCTGAACCCACTGTTTTAAGCCTGTGGACAGGCAGTGAGTGGCCTGTGCTCCCAGCAGGTGCCTGGTCCACCACTCTGCCTCTGGCAGCCAGAGACACTCACCCCGGTGTGAGCTCTTTAGAACACTCTCAAGGGGTCCTGCTCCATCCCACCTCCCCCTTCATCCCTCTCAGCTCAGGATGTGGGCCTCCTTGATTTCATGGTTCTCTTTTCCCCTTACCTAGAGGACATGCTCTTCCCACCTGTAAGCACTCGTGCGGTAGCCATCTCAACATCATGAGCAAAAGGTAGTTTTTTATGACTATAACAGATGGTGAGAACATAAGAATCACCTTAGGTATTCTAGTTGCTTAAAATTATCCTCCTGCAAGAGATTTTAATATGGAAGAACCTGAGGCGAGGCTCAAGAAGCTGCAATGTTAACTCTGGGGGCTCCTGACACCAGCCCTCAGGGCCTTGCTGCTTTCATGCCCCGACTCAAGGTCCTGGGGTAGGATACCAGTCATTAAAACCCAGCCAGGACCTCCAAGGTGAAAACTGACAAAGCACAGGCTTCCATGTAAAACAAATCTGAGTCACATCCCAGCCGCACCATTTTCTAGTAAGCAGTTGGGGTCTAATGACTTAACATCTGTGAGCTTCAATTACCCTGTCCCTGAGACCCCCTCCCTCACGCCTATTTTTAGAGTTATCATGAAGATGAAGTGAGGAATTATGCATTGACTAAATGGCTCAGAACAAGTGAACTCAGACTCCCTTCAGTCTCTGCTTGCCTCTTTACTAGGGAATCTCATGCCCATGTCTCCAGCTTAGCATTTGTTACAATACACTGAGAATATCGGTATGCGTCTCTCTCCCCAGTCGGCTGTGAGCTGCTCAAGGACAGGAGTCAGGATTAAACCTTCTTTTTTATTTCCAGGGCCTAAAGCAGAGCCCAGCACACAGAAGGGTCTCCATGAGTTGTGGGTTCCAGGAGTGGAGAGAGAAGAGGTTCACTGCGTCCTTCCATCCCTGGAACCTCAGTCAGTTCATGCAAATGTTACAAAACCTACCAGTGTTCACTGAATTACTATTTAGTACCAGGCCCTATGTTTGGGACATAGCATACCTCACTTCTAATCCTTATTCATCCCTGTGGTTATATATTACTAACCCCGACCCTGCCACACACACACACACACACACACATACACCCTGTTTTGTTTTGTTTTTTTCACTTAGGAGATTACTATGGTTCAGAAAGGTAAGGTATCATCCCCAGAGTCATGTAGCTAGAGGATGTCACAGTCAGGACGGACACCCAAATTATAACCCTGTCCCTCCTCACTGCAGCAACAGCCTCTCTTTCATAACCAAGAACTAACTCCTTTGCCTGAGATGCTTCCCCTTTCTCAAGACTTGTTGAGGTCAAGGTGAAGGGCATGAAAAGAGCCAAGCAAACCTCAGTGTCAGCCGCCTGCCTTAATGCCCATCTGATACATGCTCATCTAAAATTCTCCACAGACTGAAGCCATAAAACCATCGCCTTATTTAGTGGTTTCTCCAAGTCTAGCTCTGAGGCAGCTCCACAACCCTTGGCTAGGAATATGAAGTCAAATAACTCATGCAGACAGCTGTGTAACCGAGAGATAGATGAAGCCTGGAACGCCCCTGTGCTGTAGATCACAACCCCCCACTCCCGTGCCCTCCCCCAGGCTGCCTGGACAGAAAGAGGTCAATGATTAATTATGCTAAGATAAACAGAGTTAATTTTCTTCCTGGATAAAACTAATTACAACTGTGTTTGTTTTGGTAGGACACGGAATTACTGTCCCCGGTGACAAATCTTCCTAATTGAAAAGAGTGTTTATTTTAAAGGGGTGGGGTTGGGGTCACTAAACAACAGTTAGCTAGTGTTTTCCCCATTTTTCATTTGAAGAGAGACAGTGATTAGGCATCAGCCTCAGAGAAATGTGCAAAATCTTTGTGTCCGCGTCCCCTTTCCTTGAGCCCATTCAAGATCCTCGGCAACAGCATGAGGGAGAAGGAGTTGGCAGTTTGGAGGTATCCTAGAAGAATTCATGCCCTGTGGTTAATTAGCTTTTAGTGGGTGGTGAAATCAGGGTGACACCCTCTTTGGAAGTCCAGGGAGGAGGGAGGAATGAGGGTTTTCAATCCCACCAACTGACATCATGAACTGTAGAAGGACATGTGACTCAAGTCAAATCCATTCTTGCAGCATTATGCTAGGTCAGCTCCAGTGCTACAGCACTAAGGATAGAGAAGAGAGAAGCAGACGCCCTGCTCTCAAGGAGGCCAGAACAAGTCATCGTTGTTCACGTGTCTGGTTCTGAAGGAGCAGAAGGAAGAAGCTGTGGAGGAGAGGAAGAGCCTTCCACCAGAGACCAGTGTGAACAAAAGCATGCAGGTGCACGGTGGAGTTTTTCTGTTTTGATTTCTTGTGTTTTTGTTTTGTTTGCTTTTTGAGACAAAGTCTGGCTCTGTCGCCCAGGCTGGAGTGCAGTGGCACGATCTCAGCTCACCGCAACCTCTGCCTCCTGGGTTCAAGCAATTCTCCTGCCTCAGCCTCCCAAGTAGCTGGGATTACAG
>CAUYQU010057323.1:0-36337 GCA_963574635.1 Cheracebus regulus | reverse complement strand
TGCTGCCTTCCTCCCCATCACCTATATCTGGCATTTTTCCCCATGCTATCTCTCCCCAACTCTTTTTAATAGCACTACATTAACTATTTTTCTGATAGTAAATGTTTCTAGAATTGCTGATTATCATTCTTCAGTTTGTATTGAATTCAATTTAATAAGTTGTGGAGGCTGTTGGATTATTCAGTATAGTCTCAAAAATGCTGCCATTTTATTCTGATTCATGCAATATACAATTGATATCCCTCTACGAATAATGAATATTCCAGAACATTTTTTATTCTCTTTTCATTGTGCTCAATATGTTCTTGAGAAATATATTATTTCATGGCAAAATAATTATTTACATCACAGAAATATGCATTTTTCATTAGCTGTAGAAGAACAAAATATATGACAACTATTAAAAATATACTTCTGACTGGGTGCGGAGGCACAGGCCTATAATCCTAGAACTTTGGGAGGCTGAGGTGGGTGGACTGCCTGAGCTCAGGAGTTAAGAGACCAGCCTAGGTAACAGGGCAAAATCCCGTCTCTACTACAAATACAAAAAGAAAAAAAAAAAAAAAAGCCAGTCATGATGGTGCACACCTTTGGTCACAGCTGCTTGGGAGGCTAAGGCACAAGAATCGTTTGAACCCGGGAGGTGGAGGTTGCAGTGAGCGGAGATAGTGCCACTGTACTCCAGCCTAGGCCACAGGGTGAGACTCTGCCTCAAAATAATAATAATATACTTTTGCTAATTATCTACAGACTTTCTGTGTTTTTCAACTTAATTGAATTGTTTCAAGTTAATAGCCATATTAGAGATATCATGCCATTAAATATGAAAGAGAATGATTATTCAAATAAGATATGTGTGTGCATGGGTATGTCTACATGTCTCCAATAAACCTACCACCACAATCTAAATGGCAAAATGGTTTAATGCTACCCAATTATATAGAAAATAAACTTCTATTTACTTGTATTCAATGTGTATTTGTACTCAAAAAGTACTACATCTTTTGGTGCTAAATATATAAACTAAATTTTCTTTTTTTTTTAAATTAGGTTTTTTAAGTATTCTTGGATTAGGCTTAATATTGGCTATAAAACAATAAATGCATCAATGCTTTAAAATGAATGCAGCTAATTTTATTTCCTTATGCTCTTGAGAACAAATAACCTTTATATATTTCTTCAAATTCAGGAAAATATAAGCTATGATGCTGTCCAGGCCCAGAATACAGCATTCCACAATGAAATTATATATTTCCAATTATCGTCAGGTCCAAAAGTGCACAAAACACTGGAGAAGTTCTCTGGGCTTAATGTCTAATTATACATGCTGTGTTTATTTATATATCATTTTCTCGGTGGTGCCAGGACATCTCACTTCCACTAGATAGATGATAGATAGATAGATAGATATGTAGATAGACAGATAGATAGATAGATAGATAGATAGATAGATAGATAGATAGATAGGTATGTAGATAGATAGATATGTAGATAGATAGATAGATAATTTCTTGAGATGAAACCACGCTGTCACGCAGTCTGGAGTGTAATGGTGCTATCTTGACTTACTGAAACCTCTGCCTCCCAGGTTCAAGCAATTCACTTGCTTTAGCCTCCTGAATAGTTGGGATTACAGGCGCCCTCCACTATGTCAATTTTTATTTTTTAATTTTTTAAAATTTTTTTGGTAACTGTGGTTTCACCATGTTGACCAGTCTGGTCTTGAACTCATGACCTCAGATGATCCATCTGTCTTGGCCTCCCAAAGTGTTTGGATTACAAGCATGAGCCACCACACCTGGCCCACAAAATATATTTTGATGTTAAGTACGGCACCCTTAAATTATTTGTGCTAAAAAATGACTCTCTAGTGAAAATCCTATTTAAAAATACATAATCTTTCAAACATAATGTTTAATATGCATAATATTTTGCTGACAATTATGAATCTCTACATATTTTAGAATTCTAAATAATTTACAGAGCTAGAGTTCTTGGGGCTTGCTAAAGAATAAGAATGGCTCAAGAGTGACACTAGGAATTATTATTTCATCAAAATACAGTATCGATGGCAATTGTGAGAAGAATGGAGAAAAGCATCTTTAAAAACAAACAGAATCAGGTATTCTGTTTTAGCAAGATTACTTTTGAGATCTCTATTAAACATCTGGTAGGATATATTCTTGCATTTTTGCTGGTCTGCACCAAAAGATAAATTTAGTTTCATCCTTTTATGTGAAGTACTTGTTCAACACTTTAATCTGCTCCTTGGCAAAAGATGTTTTCTAGAACTGTTTATTGCTCTTACAGAATAATTTGGGTTTTACTAGTTCAATTATTTGTAAGGAATTTCTAGGGAAGACATAATGCCAGAGTGGTTTGGTTTTGATCTATCTAGGTTTCACAATGCAAAGACTTTCTTCTTTTCAATTGCCTCAAAGACAAGAATATTTTCTGTAGCTTTTGTCTGTGAATCTCAACACAGCCTTGTCTTCTATTTATACACTTAATCAATGGGGTAGAATCAGTAATTTACTCTTGTTCTTCCTTTCTGACATTGGACTCACAACACTGAAATTTCTTCAAGGCTGCTCTCCTTCTCTTTTGCATGACTATTATAAAAATGCAAACAGCTTTCGACAACCTGAATAAATATTTTAGAGTATTTTTTCTACATTTTTCACAGTGGAGTTTCTGTTTCATTCTCCATAGTCTTATAAACTTTGGAGATTTCCAAGAGAAAGGCAAAATGCTGTGTTACCGGTTTGTTTGTCGTGAAAGCATCCATACTCATTCGACATGTATAATATTTTGAGCAGAAAAATGAAGATCACATAAATGTTTTAATAATAAGTTTGGTTTATGTACAATTTGATGTTTAAAGATAAACTGGAGTTATTTTATTAAAATTAAAATTATAAGCTATATGGCATGGGTTTTGAAAACTACAACATTATACATAAACGTGGACAGTAAAGTGTAAAACAAGTGAGTAATCTGTTATCTTTTAGAGATAGCCAATGTCTAACCCGCTTCCTACATTGCAAGAATAACCTATTGGTGATAACAAGTATTTGGTGAGAGGGTTTCACTACACAGAAACCAGATCCTTTATTTTTCTGTGGACTCAAGGCTAAGGCACATGTTCAGTCAATCTGATGAAACTGCTCAGGATTTTGAATGTTGAAGGCATGTTGCAAAATATAGTTTGAAATATTTCATCGTAGCAGTTATGTCCTTTGACCCTAGCGCTGTAGTGTATTTCCTTCAGCTCATCTCTCTTGGTGATATACCCCCCTGCACAATTTGACCAATCATTTCTCTTTCCAAGTTGTGGGTTTCTCTTCATAGCAACCCTGATCTCCATGTACGTGAAGAGTTAATGTCACAGTAAACAGAATATTTTCAATCAATAAATTGGGCAAGTAACAATGAAATGTTAAAATGGTATTAATGTTGTGTAGCATCTGTTTTAAATTAAACAAAATAATAGGTTTAAGTGTGGAATAACATCATATATTATTAAGCATATATAGAAAAGTTACATATCTGTGAGATAATCAACATAATTTATCAAAATTTTAAGGGTAGGTCAAATGTGCACAGTGGCTCACACCTGTAATCTCAACACTTTGGGAGACCAAGGTGGGCTGATCACTTGAGGCCAGGAGTTCGAGACCAGCCTGGACAACATGGTGAAACCTAGACTCTACTAACTACAAAAATTAGCTGGGCATGGAAGTGCATGTCTGTGGTCCCAGCTACTTGGGAGGCTGAGGCATAAGAATTTCTTGAACCCTGGAAGTGGAGGTTGCAGCAAGCAGAGATTGCACCCCTGTACTCCAGCCTGGGCCACAAGGTGAGGCCCTGTCCCCAACCCACCAAAAATAAAATAAAAATAAATAAATAAATAAAACCTTTAAAGGTATATTCCCTATATATCTACCTTCCAGTAACTTTGCTTGGTGGAATCTTCAAGAGAAAAATAAGTCTTCAATCTTCAACAAAATATAAAGCACACAGTGACAGTGATAATGATAATAATGATACATTTGAAGCAACCTTAATAAGACAGTAACTAAATCATCTGTCATACTATGGAATACAATGCAGTTGCAAAACAGTGACCAAAATTATTAATTTTCTATATGTATGTATGTGTGTGTGTAGCAATGTGAATATATTTCCAAAGCAAGTTGTTCAGTGTTGACAACGTTCTAATAATAATATGTACAGTTTCAGTATTTACAAAATGAAATCAAATCTAAGTTCTATGTTTTTATGGATATACCTATGTTTGTAGACCCATAGAAGCTGTCTAAAAGATATACTGTAAATACTAATTGTTTCATTTAGTCAGATTGTGAGGTCATGGTCAATGCTGAAGTTTGGTTATCTTGAAGAAAATCCTTATTAAAAAGAATGGTGTATTTTACTGCCTGCACAATTAAAAATTAATTTTAATGAAGATAATTATTTAGAGATCATATTTTATTGAATGTGAGCAAAAGGTGATGTTACTATTTTGAATGCAAGCCAACACATACACACTTTATCTATTTAAATATATCTAATCTAAAACTAAGTCTGCTGATGTCAACAATCTCTATATCTGTAATGTGTACTCTGGATTTAATAGGAAACTAATTAACGCACAACTTAAAAGTGCAATCAAAAGGAAAACAATTAGTTGAACTGAAGCTTATAGAGAATAATGATAATTTAATGAAAAACATTTTATAGCAAGTGTCATCAGCCTTCATTAACAGAATTTTTATTTACATAACTTCACTACATTTAGTCATTATAACAACAACAAAAAATAACATCCTACTATCCTACAGGTTTTATGAAAGTCAGTATTCGGTTATGGACCAATATTTTGTTTTCTATTTGTGGAAGAAAAACGTCACTTAATTATTTGTTTACTTTGTTTTCTGTATTAAAAAAACTTCCCTTAAGAAGACTGTTCTTGACTCAAAGTGAAATTATTCACAGTAACTATCACCCTGTGACACTCCCAAGAAAGAGTGCCAATGGTGTGTATTTCACCTTACTTGATAGATATTGGCGTTTAACCATTGCTTCATACATTGCATTCCTTGGGCTCTAGATCTAATTGTTAATTTTTGTTGTTTCTCCAAGACTTTAAAACGTGTATTATTCGATTACTCTCATTCTACATACTTATTTGAACATCGTTACTAAAAGTCCCTAAAATGCAATCTCCGTGAACTACAATTGAGTACCTCGAGAGTAGTCATAGATTTGGTGTACAAGGAGTTGCTTCTCACTTGACTAGTGTAGAGTTGTAGTCTTCAAAGTGTTGTTCATAGATGCTTGTGAAACTCTAAGAATGATCAGGTAGTTTGTGTGTAAAATTACTTTCAAAATAATGCTAAGACTTATTTTTGGTCTTTTTTATTGTATTGAGATTTGGACTAACGGTATAAAAGCAATTGTAGGTGAAACTACTAGTGCCTTAATGACTCACAGAGCTGATACTGTCTTTGCATTTGCTGGAAAAAAAATTTAAAAACGAGAGGAGGAGGGGTAGGAAGAGAAAGAAGCAGCCACCAGTTTCAATTTTTTAGGTAGCAGAAAAAAGAAGCAGCAAATCCCTCAACATTTGGGTAAATTTTTATTTTAGTACACTGAGTGATGAAATGAAATCTATTCATAAGGCACTTTGCTGCATACCAAAGTACAATAGTCTCTCAAAGAGAAAATGCTTCTGTGATTTTTTTTGGACTACAAATTAAAATAGCCACTTTAAAAAAAGTGGAACCCTCTTTTTATTTGAAAGAATTACTGACAGATAAACTATGTTGGATTTCTGCATTTGGTTATAGTTTATTGAAAATAGATGAAGTGAACATGTCACCTGTAGGAAAACAAGTGTTTGTAGTCAATGATAAAATTTGAGTTTTCAAATTAAAAAATTAGAGTTTTACAAAACTTATATTTGCCATTGTGTGCTTGACACCTTTCAAACTTGAAGGATTTGCTGATCAAATCGGTGGAGAGAATAATTTTGAGTTTAAAAAATATTATTTACTGAAATACATCAACATTTAGAAGACTTGTATAGCTCAGTGAATTGAGCTATTTGGTTATTTCCAAATAACCAATAACCTGATAATACAAAATTAGGTACAGATTAAAGATCCATTAAAAATGCAAGACATTAAATTATTTTCTGAAAATTGTGTTAACATGTTTTCAGATTCCACAATGCAATTAATCTTTAATTAAACTAATGCTTGTTGAATGCCATAGTGTCAAAAATGAGTATCTGTATTTACATGAGACTCGAGCACTATGCATCAAGTTAGACAATAAAAAAGATGTGAGGCAAATTGAAGATTTAATCCAGACCGTCATTTTCTAACCACTGCTTAGAAATACCAGGTTCAGCATCCGTTATTTCGCTGTCAGTGCAACCTGAGAATCCAAGTTCCTTATCTCCTCAGACCGGAAATGTTCGGCTGAAAGCGCATGAGTTTTGCGGGGCTACTCCTATGGCTCATACAACATCTTCCCTTGTTCCCATCCTTTACAGACTAATTTTATTATAGAAACGTATATTATACCAGTAAAGACTTCACATTTTAATGCTGTATGAATACTGATCAGTACTCTAATAAAAAATAAAGCATGATGAAAACATAGTGATTTATAAGGGATGCTCTTTTAAGCTAGGTGGACAAAGAGCTTCTCTGAAGAAGCGACCAGCAAGTAAACAGGCTCTGAAAATACTTGGGAAAGAACTTACCTGAAGCGGGAGGTAAGTACAAGTTTGTCTCTCATGTTCCACGAAGAGAAATAAGGCTCAGTTGTACCGACCAAAGTTAATTAAGCAGTGAATGCTAAGACCTAGATGGGAGAAGTTGTCAGTGAGAGATCATAAAAGTCCCTATCGGCATAAATAAAAATGTATACAGAACGGTGATATATTTTGAATATCTGTTTCCTCTAAATGGTATGTCGAAATGTCTTCCCCCCCTATTTTGTGAAAGATTCTCCCCGACGCCTGAAAGCTTAGGAAGATGAGTAATTTCTGCCTTCCCAGGCCCGGTCCAAAGGCGGAACGCCACTTGCGCCAGCAGCGTGCCTCAGCTGAATAGCGGAAGCCGGAAGAGAGCAGACCGGAAGACACGTATCCCCTAAAGAAGAGAGCCACAGAGCGCAAACCCCTGTCTACCACGCAGTAGTTACGTCAGACTGGTACGCTTCCTGTTTGTAGGAGACTATGAAAACCCTGCTCTGTCCTCACTTAGGGCTGAGGCCCAAACGTCTGCACGGCGGTGCTCACTAAAACAGTGCATTGCTCCACACCGCCTCGTGTTGTTTGTTGGCACGGTCTCAAGTTCGAACCCATAATAGAGCCTTGCATTTTGGAGGTGGGGCCTAGTGGGAAGTTTTTGGGTCCTGGGGGCAGATCCTTCGTAAATGGCTTGGTGCTGGATTTGTAGTAGTAAGTGAGTTCTCTATTAGTTTGCAAGAGAGCTGGTTGTTTAGAAGATATGTGGCACATCTGATTCCCCTTTGCCTCCTTCCATAACTGTAGGCTTCCTGAGGCCCTCACCGAATTCAGACACTGGCACTGTGCTTCTTTTCCATCTGCAGAACGGTGAGTCAAAACAAACCACTTTTCTTTACAAATTACTCAACCTCAGATATTCCTTTATAGTAACACGTTTAATTACTCTTTGTGTTAAATTTCTTTGGTTTAATTCTAGCTCTGTCATGTATTACCAGTGTCAGGCTGTTAAATGAACAGCACTGCCATTTTTTTCTTATGTACTCCTGATATTAACCATCATATTTGGAGAAAGAGTACTTGTAAGTATTCATTAGTTAACACCTACTTAAAACTCTGCATGGCACATGGTAAACGTTATAGACACATTAGCTGTTATTGGTAGTAATGTTAAATGTAATGATAATTATTAGCTATTATTACTGTTAATGAATGTGATTAAAACACTATCAGAGAGTGTTAAGTGGGAAACTGTCATACCCGATTCAATTTTTTTTAAATCACTCTGGCCTCCATGGAGAGAAGTGGTGCAGTGAAGGTAAGACAGGGAGTTGGGAGAACACCTAACAGGCTAATGGAATAATCCATGTGAACAATGATGGGAGTCCAACAGATAGTAGCAGTAAAAGGGGCATTGGTTAATTCAGGAAATATATTTGAAGATAGCCTGTAATTGGAAAAAAAGGATCATTTTATATCTACTTGTATGTGCTTATTTGTTTATTTCTGGCTTTTTCTCTCTTTTCTTAGCTTATCTCAAATTGACTGGCCTGATATTTTACTTGAATGGTTGTCTTCAAATGCAATATTTATTTTTCAAAATGTGTTAAATCTACAATGAAATATTGCATTAATTATACTCAATTTTTTAATTTATAAATTTTTGTTTCAAAATATTTACTACCCAAGTAATTAAGAGTTCTCTAAATCACATGCACCTCTTATTATCATTTGTATGCTTCTGCTCCCTGAAATAAATTAACCTCCTGATCCATATATGCTCTCTGAGCTTTATATCAAAAGGCTCGCATTTCCTGCAAATAACTACTTGTTCTCTCTGGAGCAACACATCTGGTTCATCCTCTTAATATGAGTTTTGAACTTTTGTATTCCTAAGAAACACCGGGGGGATCTTGTCCAGTTGTATATCCTGATTCAGTAGTCCTGGATAGTTACCTGACAGTTTGCATTTCAAACAAGCTGCTGGTCCGTGGAACACACTTTGGGTAGTGATTCTCAAAATGTCCACTGAATCTTTAATGACCTTCTATAATATCAGAAGCTTCCATGCTGGTTTCATTTTCACAGGTTTTCATCTATGTGCTGAAAATTAGCCAATCAATATACAAATCTCTTGTATACACGCAGAAGCCAAGAGCAGCAAAGTTCTGTTCGGGTTTATACTTCCACTGAATTTGTATTTCTTAAGTGCAATTTTAATGTAGATACATGTTGTTGATAAATCTTGGCATACAAATTTCAGTATTTGTAGGAAAAGGACAGGTTTTCACAACAGAATGTAGAAAGTTTTCCTTTTTCTTTTCCTAATGTGGTGGGTAATGTCTACGATTGATAGTGAAGGACTGCAGAAGGGATTGTTATTCTCAGAAGAGAAGGTCTTACAATGTAAGGACCATCAACTTAAGTGTCACAACTGATAAGGTCAAAGTTCTGTTTTATGCACACTTCCCCATCCCACTTTGAATTTATGTTTTGTAAACTTAAAATTGTGTTTGTTTATAATCTATTCAGTATACAAATTCCTTTGTTCATTGCTGGACACTGAAATATTTAATGTAGAAGAAAATTGTCAAGGGCCATGTGATTTGAGGTTGGTAAGAGATTTTGCAGTCTGCAATTGTTTTCAAAAGCTGCCATCAGTGCTTTGGAGGAATGCTTGTCAGAAAACAATGGTTTAATTTGCTCCCCATGAGAAAGATGCAGAGAAAGGCAAGTGAAGAGAGGACATGAAACTAAATGAAGTAAGCAAAACACTAAACTCAACTGATTTTTATTATTGGTGTCCACCTTTCATTGTTGGAGTAACATTATTTCCAAAGACGATTTGATCTTTGTAACATCTCACTGGGTCCCCTGAGAGTCAGATGGAAACATATCAATCTAATAAGAAATCATTGTGATCCTGGGCACAGTGGCTCATGCCTGTAATCCCAGCACTTTGGGATGCTGACATGGGGGGATCATTTGAGGTCAGGAGTTCGAGACCAGCCTGACTAATATGGTGAAACCCCGTCTCTACTAAAAATACAAAAACTAGCCGGGAATGGTGGCTTGTGCCTATAGTCCCAGCTACTCGGAAGACTGAGACAGGAGAATTGCTTGAACCTGGGAGACCGAGGTTGCAGTGAGCCAGAATCATGCCACTGCACTCCAGCCTGTGTGACAGAGCGAGACTGCATCTCAAAAAAAAAAAAAAAAAGAAATTATTATGAGTCCTTTGAAAATACTTGAAAAAATAAGCATCACGTTTAAATAACATAATATAGGATGCATTAACAACTTTCAGATTTGTTTCCCTCTGATTTTGAAATATTTTTTAAATGTTGGTAACTCTTCTGACAAAATACACATGCATACCAGAAAACATCATGTCCACAATTACATGGAATTAAATAAGGGAAGTTTAAATAGTTTTTAAAAAATAACGAGTTTTTAATTGATTCACACTAACAAAATTTATTAATAAGAAACAGGGGAATCTTTTTAGAGTTTCAGTACATGTATATTTGTGTCTTTTTAACTCCACAAAAAGCTGTGCCTTTCCAGGCATTCTTTCCCCCACTGTTATTTTTTTAATTATTTTTTTCTAATTTTTCATTTTTGGGGATAATAGTAAGTGTACATTTGTGGGTTCGATGAGGTGTTTTTTTTTTTTTTGAGATGGAGTTTTGCTCTTGTTACCCAAGCTGGAGTGCAATGGCGCGATCTCTGCTCACCGCAACCTCCACCTCCTGGGTTCAAGCAATTCTCCTGCCTCAGCCTCCTAGAGTAGCTGGGACTACAGGCATGCACCACCATGAAGTGTTTTGATACAGGCATGCCTTGTGTACTAATCACATCATGGTAAATTGGTATCTGTCACCTCAAGTGTTTATCCTTTGTGCTACAAACAATTCAATTATACTCTTTTAGTTGTTTTAAAATGTACAGTTTTCATTTTTTGACTATAGTCACCCTGTTGTGCTAGCAAATAGTAGGTGTTATTCATTCTTTCTAATTATTTTTTATACCTATTAGCCATCTCCACTTCCCTCCAACCCACTGCTAGCCTTCCCAGCCTCTGGCAATCATCTTTCTACTCTATGTCTCCATGAGTTCAATTGTTTTAATTTTTAGCTCCCACAAATAAGTGGGAACATGTGAAGTTTATCTTTCTGTGCCTTG
Source organism: Cheracebus regulus (assembly GCA_963574635.1). Taxonomy (NCBI): domain Eukaryota; kingdom Metazoa; phylum Chordata; class Mammalia; order Primates; family Pitheciidae; genus Cheracebus; species Cheracebus regulus. The sequence goes on along the minus strand of CAUYQU010057323.1, from coordinate 25,389 downwards.
CTTATTTCACATAACATAATGACCTTCAGTTCCATTTTTTCCTGCTTGATCAATTCTGCTATTAAGAGACCATTATGAGTTATTTAATATTTAAGTTGTGTTTTTTAACTCCAGAATTTCTGCTTAATTTTTAAAAATTATTGTAATCCTTTTGTTAAATTTATCAAATAGAATTGTGAATTCCTTTTTCATGTTATCTTGACTCTCTTTGAGTTTCCTCAATACAGCTATATTGAATTCTGTGTCTAAAAAATTACAGATCTCTGTTTCTCCAAGATTGGTCCTCAGTGCTTTATTTAATTTCTTTGATTAGAACATGTTTTCCTTAATGGTCTTGATGCCAGTTGATGATTGTTGGTGCTCGGGCACTTATTGTAGTCTTCTCTGTCTGGGATTGTTTGTACTCACACTTCTTGGGAATGCTTTCCAAGTATTAAAAAAGACTTGGGTGTTGTAATCTAGACATGTCTACAGTAACAGGGCATCCCAAATTCAGTAATGCTGCAGTTCTTGAAGACTCTTAGAGGTACCACCTTGAGTCTTAGATATGTTCTGGAAAAATTCACCAGATTACCAGAAATGTAATCTCATTTTCTTTCCTTACTTTCTCCCAAACAAATAGACTTTCTCTCTCTGTGATGAGCCACCTGGTGCTGGGGATTGAGTGACACAAGTACTCCAGTGGCCACCACCCCTAAAACTGCATTGGGTCAGACTTGAAGCCAGCACAACACTGGATCTCTCCCAAGGTCTGCTGTAGCCATTACTTGGCTACTGCCTATGTTTTTTCAAGCCTTTAGGTCGCTACTATCAGTAGGAAGCAAAGCCAGCCAGCCTTAAGTCTTTTCTTTCAGGGCAGTGAGTTCCCCCTGGTCCCACGCAGGTCCAGAGATGCCTTCTAAGAGCTAGGGACTGGAGCCAACAACCTTAGAAATCTAGGTGGTGTTTCGTTCCACTGTGACTAAGCTGGCCCTCGAACCATGGGACACAGTCTTTCCTACTCTTCCCTCCCCTTTCTACAGGCAAAAGAGCCTCACCACATGGCCAGCACCACCAGAGGCCCACAGGGAGTACTGCCAGGCTACCACTGATGTTCACTTAAGGCCCAAAGGCTCTTCAGTTAGCTTGTTGTGAATGCTGCCAGGCCTGGGACTTACCTTCAGGGCAGTGTGTTCTCTTCTGGTACAGGGAAGGTCCAGAAATGCCATCCCATAGCCAAGGCCTATAATCAGAGACTTCAAGAGCCTGCTTGGTATTCTACTCCACTGTGGCCAAGATGATATCTAAGGTTCAAGATGAAGTCCACTTTACTTATCACTCTTGTTTTCTAAAAGAGGAGTCTTACCACAGCCATCACAAGTGGGAATGTGCTGGGTCTCACTTGAAGCTATCTCAGATTGTCACCCAAGGCCCATGTTGTGCTACCTCAGTATCACTGCTGGTTATTCAGGTCCCAAGGGTTTTTTAGTCAGCAAGTGATGGATTTTGCTAGGACTGGGTACTTCCCTCCAAGGTAGAGGGTTTCCTTCTGGCCTACAGTGTATCTAGAATTGTCGTCCAGGAACTGGCACATGGAATTGGAATTGGGGCCTCACAATTGGGGCCTCTGACTGATGCCCTGTGCTACTGTGGCTGAATAAACATCCAAGATGAAAGACAAAAATCCTCTTTATTATTTCCTGTCATTTCCTCAAAAGGAAGAATGGGGTCTCATTTGGAGCCATGAGCTGTGTGGGGTTGGGGAGAGGTGGTTCAAACACTTTCTTAGCCTCCCTGGCTGGTGTCTCAGTAGTTTGCATGCCCTCCAAGTCCACTGGTCTCTGAGCCCAGTTCAGCTCTAGGACTTGCAGTCCTCGTGAACTAGACTGCCCTTCTAGTTTATTTACAGCCCCAGAGTACTTCACATTTGCAAGTCCTACTGGAACTCAAGTTCTGACCACTGGGATGGGCAGTTCCCCTCTGTCTGGGGCTGGTCTGAATGCTCTCTCTGGGCAGATATCAGCTGAGTTCAGCTCACTTTCCGCTATGACATGGAACCCCTGAATTCAATGCAAAGTCTTAAAATTGCTGGACTCTCCTTCTCCCAAGTACACAGATTTCTCTGCAGCATGAGGCCACTGTGGGATGCTGGGGAAGGGGTAACATAGACAGTTGAAGACTGTCTTTTCTCCCCTCATCAGTGCCTCTTTCAACAATATGAAGTCAAAACCAGGTACTATGAGTGCTCACTTTATTATTGATTCTTATGAATGAGTGTGTGTGTGTGTGTGTGTGTGTGTGTGTAGATAGATGTTGAACTTGGTGTTCCTGTGGAGAGGAGAATTGTTGTTTTTTTTTATTCCGCCATCTTGCTTCACCTCTTCTCCACTGTGTCTTCCATTATTTTCTTTTCATGGTGCTAAACAATCTCTAGTATGGCTGTTTTGGCAAGACATAAAAGCTCATGCAGATATTTTATTGTGCTGCTGGTACACTGGAATGTGAGCAGAATGACCATGGGCATTTTCATCATCACCACTATCACCAATATGATTAACAGAAAAAAAATAAAATCAAGAAAACTGTAGTATGAAAGGAGAATCTGAAGATGTAAACTTTATACATAATTTCAGTGTTTCATTAGTTGCCACTAAGCCATTTACTTTGAGAAACACACATGCTAAATGACATAGAGGAAAAATAACATAAAGTGATTAATTTAGCAAATTTAAATTTTGCATCTGTTTTTCAGTTAAGATTAAGCATATGAAATTCAATTAAATGCAGTTATATATACTTTAAATTTCATGTTTATGCAAGAGTTATGAGCTTGTCTGTTTTTGCACTGTCGTAATTGCAAATAGAAATAAAAACTACAAATTCTGAAATATTTCAAATAATATGAAAGGTTTGCTTTTAAAATATCTAACACCATAATTGTTGATGGTTAGGGAAATCATTATTTAAAAGATCAAAAATTATGTATTTTATTTTTAAAAAGCTTGTGCTGATACAATTAGGCATTTTGAAATATGGTAATTCATGAATGCATGCTTGTTGTGTGAGCTTGCATGGGTATATGCACGTACTACAACATATTGAAAATTTATATAGGTTTTACCCTAAACTGAAAGTAACTGTACAGTAGTAATTGAATAGAATTTAACTATCATTTCCCTCATGACTGTAACATATTAGAAAAAAAAAAAAACAGCACGAAGAGTGGAATAGAGACTTATTTGAAAGCATTAAGTGGCAGACAGAGTGAGACCACTTCTCAAAACAAAAAAGGAAAAACAACCACCACCTCAAATAGTTACCACAAACTAAGGTCTGACAGATGACCTTCTTCATTCAGGATTTTGTATAGCCTGGTAGATTTTGAAGCATGAGATTAAAAAACAATATTCTATCTGAAATTGCTCTCTTGATACTCATATATGATTTGATTATGTTTATAAATATTGAGTTGAATATTCCACATTTCATGTATGCTGAGAGAAATTGGCAGCAATGACCATATTCCACTGAATTACTTTTATAGTAGTCACTGTCCTTAAATACAAATATTGAGTCATATCTTATAAGAACTATAATGTTCCAAGTATCAAGGATACTCTTTGCTATAAGGCACACTTCAGCATACCAGGGAGCAGTTATGAATGTTCTTAATATACTAACAAGAATGAACAAGAGCCACTCATTCATGATAAAGGTAGGGAAAGAGAGAAAACAGACATTAATATAATACCTGCATTCTAATATCCCCTTCTCCTCTGAAACTTCTTTTTTAATCTGAATTTTATCTTCCTTTTTCCTTCCATTTGTTTCTGAAATCATGATTCCTATATTATCATTATCATTATCTAACTCTGCATCTCTTTTCTATCTCTCCATTTTTTCACTACTGGGAAATTTCTATGACTTTACAAATAAAATTTAAGGTTTTATTTAATTATATAGTTTTTGCAAAATGGTATTTTATGAAAATATTTGAATATTCTTAATAATTCTTTGTACAAAGTCATAAAATTTGCTGAATAATTTATTTTAGATTTTTTGAAGTCAATTGACAGTGATTAGGTTATGAGTATACATTAACAGAAGAAAGTCAAAGGAGAGATCTTCATTTCTATGAAAAATATGTTTGGAAGTGTATATTATGTATACAACCATGCTCTTTCCTAGAAGGGAAAATTAATTATAAACCATATGGTTAACATAGAATGAGAAAAGAATACAATTAAGATTTATTTTTTAGTTTGAACAGTAATAAATTTATTCCTTATTTCCTTTACAATTTAATTTGTTCCAGGTGGTTCCAATAAGCCTATTTTTACTCTAACTCTCATTTCAATGGAACAATATAGTTCTGCCACACTGTTTTTCAATTTGCTTTTGTATTCATGTCTTAAAACTAAGTTAGTTGGTGTTTATCTATGGAAAACTAAGTATTTTTAAAGCAAAAATAAAATAACATATTTCTCATTAAAAATAATAATTTTAAAATGACTTTTAAACCTATGCCCATCTGTGGAATAAATATTTTATAATGCTTTACTCAGATCAACAGAGTACATAATAAAACTTGAGGATTCTAGATACTGGAATATGTACGTCACAATGCCAATAATTGCTGTATTCCCCTGGAGATATTATAGGTGAATAGTTATTTTCTACATTTCTACTTTTCCCTTGGCTTTCTACGTTTTAACTTTCTAAGATAATCATAATCAATCAATCATAATAAATTTCGGTGCCAAATATCAAAGATGTCTATAAAAGTGGAAAACCTTTCTTTTCAAAAATAAAAAAAACTTACAAGAATGTCAAAATGGCTCAATAGATAATTGCCAATAGAAATTAGTAGTTGATTCCAGAAAAAGAAACACAAATTTTTATAAACGTAATGTGAATAAACTTTACACATACATATCACCTGTACCAAAATAACTTTATTTTAAATTCAGTGATATCAATACTCTTGTATTCTTTTTATATGTCAGTTTCTATATGTCATATATATACCATTTGTTTAATTGTTTACTTATAAACAATTTAAAAATACTTCAATAGTTGAGACAGTGGCAATATGATAATAATGAATTACTAATATAAAAAATATCAAAAAAATGAGTTAGCTAATTAAGTACTTACAAATGAAATCTATGAAATCAATAGAGGTTTGCAAAGATCTAGTGTTCAAGTGATTGCGTATATTTTTGAAGTGCTAAAAATTAAACAGCTTAATCATGAAAAAATTGTATGTGTACATATATGAACACATGTACATATGTATATGGACATTAGATATACATAACATTGGTGGTTAAAAGGAGTCATTTCATTAAAAAAGTTAATATGATGATTAAATTAGGAAGGTAGAATACACAGATACCTTTTCCTTTAAGATGAATACATACATACCATGTTGAATATATTTAATATTTGTTTTTTGACTAGTGAACATGACTAATTTAAGGTCACTAAGAATTGTTTTATCTATAAAATTTTCCCTAGCTGTCACAAAGAAAGTTCTGCCAAATTTGCCTTTGTGCCATAAACAATTAGCAAACTGGACAAGATATATGAAGAAAAACTTACTAGAAATCAAGTGGAGCTGAACACCGATTCCTGAGATAATAGAAATAAATAAAATTAGCACAGTGGTTTGCTGGTGAAACAACTGGTTTACACACACATACACACACACACACAAAACAAAAACAAAAACAAAACAAAACAAAAAAACATCAAAACATCAAATATGCCTTGATCTTTAGCATTTGCAGTTTTTCTGTGTTACAAATACTCATATAACGATTGAATATGTTTCTAATTCAGGTTTCTGAAAATAATGTGGTGCATACAATCAGATATTGAGAAAGTTCTGAGTAGTCTTCAGCGCACAACTGAGTGAGCTCTATAGTTTTCTAGTTTTTGTCCTGGAGGCACTTTTCAGATCACAATGTAGGGTTACTCAAAGCGTAGAAAGGAACCCTGACAGAGTCAAGAAAAAAGATAGTGTATTTTGTGGAAGCTAAGTTGGCTGGATTTTACAGGACAGAGTCCCAAAAAAGAATAAGTTGTCTAGAGAAAGAGAGAAGTTTGCATACTGGTCTCCTCAAGTCTTTAGCTGAGTAACTGAGCTATATACCTAATGGTAAAACACCGCAAAGTGACCACTGGGATCTGTAAGCTGAAAAGTTGCCAGACAGGTCAAGGAGCCATTCTGATTTTGATGAGAGTAAGAAGTTCATGTCAAGTATAATAGTGACCCTAGGAAAATTATTTCTTGAGAGTGGAGCCAACATAAATATAGTATAGAGGCTAGTCTAGACTAGTCCTTGGAAGAGTTATCAGCAAGTTTCAGGAAGATCAAGTGGATGAATAAATAGCTTAGAACCTGCCAAAACAAAATCTCCCATGCTCTGAAGAAGTATAACACAACTTAGATATTCAGTAATCTAATGTGTATAGTATGACATTTGATATAAAATTACTAGGCAAGTGGAAATCCAAAACTATGTTACCTCTTATCAGAAAATAAAATCAAGTAGGCCACAGAAGCAGACCAAAAACTGTATGTAATTATGGACAAGGATTTGAAAACCACCATTATGTATATATATATAATCAGGTATGTAAAGCAGATGTCCCATATTATACAATGGGAAGAGAAATGGCAATTATCTTAAAAAAGAAACTTCTGCAGCATCTGAAAATACAAAATACTAATGTTATATTTGAAATTTAAAAATAAATACATGAGCTTAACAGTAAGTAGTACATTACTGACAAATGGTCTGTAAATCTGGAGTCATAATAATAATAAAAAAAAATCTAAAGCATGCTGAGGGAAAATAAAAACATGGAAAAAATAAACTTAGTCCCAGTGGCTGGTAAGACAATTTCAAGCAGAGTTTCGTAGTATAATTAAAGCTCTAAAGAATATAAGATGCATTTAAAAAATATTTTCTAACTTACTTGATGTAGGTTATAATATAGTATGTTCATATAAATGTTTCCACACTATTGTCACATTTGTTTGAGAAATACTGTTATAAAATCATTTACATAATATTTTTACTTACCATCTCTTTTTCTCTATCCTTTTCTAGTTGAAGTTATTTATTTGAGTTTTTATTATTTCTGTATTACTCATCTTTATGAGTTTATGTTTAATATTGGCCTTTTAAAAGAACGAAGTTTCTGGATATTGGCCTTGGCAAAACATTTATGACTAAGTCCTGAAAAGCAATTGCAACAAAAACAAAAATTAACAAGTGAGAGTTAATTAAACTAAAAGAACATTTGAAAAACAAAATAAATTATTACAGAGTAAATAGGTAACCCATAAAATGGGAGAAAATATTTGCAAACTATGCATCTGAAAAAGGTCTAGTATCCAGAATCTACAAGAAACTCAATGAGCAAAAATCAAATAATCCTGTTAAAAACTGAGCAGAGGACATGAGCAGACACTCTGCAAAAGAACACTTTCAACTGGCCAACAAATATGAAAAAATGCTTAACACCACTAATCATCATAGAAATGCAAATTAAAACCAAAATGAGATACCATCTCAGACCAGTCAGAATGGTTATTATTAAAAAGACAAAAAATAACAGATGCTGGTGAAGCTGTGGAGAAAAGAGAACAGTTATACACTGTTGTTGCGAATGTCAACTAGTTCAGCCTCTGTGGAAAGCAGTTTGGAAATTTCTCAAAAAATTTAAAACGGAACTGCTGTCTGACCCTGCAATCTCATTATAGAGTATATATCCAAAGAAAAATAAATTGTTGTACGAAAAAGACACATGCACTCATATGTTCTTAGCAGAGACATGGAATCAACCTAGGTGACAACGAATGGTGGATTGGATAAAGAAAATGTGGTACATATACACCATAGAATACTACACAGCTATAAAAACAAATTAAATCATACAAGTGAGAACTAAACATGTATTATTTATTGACATAAAGATGTAATAAACACTAGAAACTACTAGAGGGGGTGGGGATGCTAGCCTTTGAAAAATGACCTATTGGGTACTGTGCTCACTATATGGGTGACAAGATTATTTGTATCTCAAACCTCAGCATCACCCAATATACCCATGTAATGAACCTGAACATAGAGCCCCTATATCTAAAATAAAAATTAAATGTTTAAAAAAATTAAAAGTACAGGAATTAGGGTTTCTTAATTTTATGCCTGCTTGTTTTTCTTTTGAACTAACACGTTATGTGCATTAGAAATTACACCTGGTTGTTTTTTCAGAAAGTGTGTTTTTTACATTATTTAATTCCTCAGTTAATTCATTTTCACATTTGGTTCTTTTCTGATACATACAAGAAGAAATATATATATATATAAATATCTATATAAATATATAGATATAAATATATATATAAATATCTATAAACATATTTATTTATTTATATAAATAAATAATATATATGAATATATATAAAAATAAATGAATATATATATTTATATATATGAGGAATATATATATGAATATATATATTTATTCATATATATATATATATATGCACATATATATATATATTCCTCATAGTGAATTTTAGGCCTTATATTTCCAAAGTCTTACTGTGAACTTTACTTAGAATAATTATTGATATTTCTTCATGGTTTAATTTTTGTGTATTTCTGTGAAGAGCAGCCTTGGTTTTGGATGCCATGAAAGGTTCATTAGATTGCATCTACTTTATATTTTTAATCATTCATATTGATTTAGAGTTTGTGTTTGTCAGTTGTGGAAATGAAGAGTTTACAAAATGTTTATGGAAATGTATATTATGATAAAAACTATGCATAAATTTCAACTTTTCGGAGAAAAATACATATATGCTAGCTTTTCGCAACATGTCTAAACAGCATCCAGTTGAAGGCACCGAGAAGAATCAGACATCAGTTTGAAAGGAGCCTCTATTAGAGCAACTTGAATTGTGCTAAACTGAGGTAAGAACAAACTTCAAATTTATGGTGAAGCTTGAGTAGAAGAATGACGTAATTGCTGATACTCTACAAAAAGTTTATGGGGATAATGTCACAAAGGAATTATCAGTTTACAAATGAATAACTCATTTTAAGGGATGAAACAACATTGAAGATGACTCTTGCAGTGGCAGACAAGCTAAATCAATTTTCAAGGAAAAAAAATCATGTTTGGCCCTAAATGGCAAGCACATTATAATGATTAAGAACAGAACCAATAGCCAACATCATAGATATCTCAACTGGTTCAGCTTACATGTTTCTGACTGAAAAATCAAAGTTGAGTAAACTTTTCACTTGATAGGTGCCAAAATTGTTGCACTCAGATCAGCTACAAATAAGAGCCAAATTTTCAATGGAAATTTTAAACATGTAGGATCAAGTTCCTGAAGCATTTCTTTGAAGAATTTTAGCAGCAGATGAAACATGGCTTTACCAGTATAATCTTGAAGACAAAGCACAACCAAACCGATGACTATAAAGAGATGAAAGTGGTAGTGGTCCAGTCATAAGCAAAAGTAGGCTGGTCATGAGCAAAGGTGACGGCAACAGTTTTGGGAATGCTCAAGGAAATTTGCTTGTTGACTTTCTAGAGGATCAAAGAGCAATAACATCTGCTAATAATGAGAGTATTCTGAGAATGCTAAAGCTTCAGAAGAAAAACACCTGAAAAAGCTTCACTAGAGTCCTTCTCCATCACAACAATGCTCCTGCTCATTCTTCTCATCAAACAAAAATAATTTGGAAAAAGTTTCAATGGGAAATCATTAGGCATTCACCTTACAGTCTTGATTTGACTTTTCATGCTTCTTCTTGCTTTGTAATAATAAAAAATCTACAAGGGCACTCATTTTCGTTCAGTTAATGATATAAAAAAAAGACATTAAATTCTCAGGAGTCTCAGTTCTTTAAAGATGGACTGAATAGCTGATATCATTGCTTAGAAAAGTGCCTTGAATCATGATGGTACTTATATTGAGAAATAAAGTTTTTCTTTGAATTCAATTGTCCCAGAAAATTTTTGAGTCTCCTCAAAATGTAACCACGTTTACTTTTAGATAGTTGCATTAAAATTTGTAAACAGCTGTCACTTACCCTTTTAAAAATCGAAATCACATTCCTTTGGGTGGAGAAAAGCTATTAAGAACTGTTTAACCTTTTTCACAAGAAAAAACGTCATAGTGAATGTAACTTTTTTATTTAAATCCAGAAATATTGCTATGAAGTGTGACCTGTGTTTTTACTTAACATGTAACACAAAGTGCTAGTAACGGGGGAAAGAACTGAAGTCCCTTGGGTACTATAGAGTTCCCTCTTCTTAAAAAAATGTAGGTATGCCAGTTGACCATTCATTATTTGTATCTTAAACCTCAGCATCACCCAATATATCCATGTATATTAACTCCTAGCTTGTTAGCTGTCATTCCGTGTTTTTCCTATGTTTATGGCTTTTTATAAACTGAGTTAGTTAAAAATTATTTGCTTGTTTAGTTTTTGGAAGATTTTAGGACCTCCTTATTGTTTTTTGTGTTATGAAATTTCACCATAGTACGAACCAATTTAAGTTAATACTGAAGTGGACATTTAAATAGGAAGACTGATACTATTCTACATTCTGAACAATTTTTATTCTATTTATCTATCCATCTAATCTCTATCTCTTTCCACCTTACATCTTCCCCATTTCTATCATTTTCTCTCTTACAATTTAATTCCTGTTGCATACATATTTAAAACTACAAGATCAACTTCATGTCTCAACATTTTCTTATTCTTTAAAACTCCTTAAAATTTAGATATGTACTTGGGAAATATATATTCATCCACATACTCTAACTTGCTTTTATAGTTTGTTGCTTTTTTATTAATCCCACTTATGTTTTAATATTTATATTTCAGTCTTAAATTTTTAGGTATTACAGATATCTTTTATGTAATATCTATAAGTTTAAAAAATCATTATTAAAATAATATTAGTAATTGTCTACTTGCTTTAACATTTAACCTAAGGCATTAGTTCTTATTTTGAGTTTTTTATCTTTCATTATTGGTTTCAGTTTTCCTAAAAAGTTTGGCGATTTATGGTTAGTTTAACTATTAGTTCTTGCAACTAATAGTGAGGAGAAGATAAGTATGATGCTCAAAAGAGCTCATTAGGGTAATAAAAGAAATAATGGGTCTGAAAAGTAGACTAAGAAGAATAAGCAGAGTGTGAGAGAAAATGTATAGAAAAAGGGTGTGTTAAAGAAGCCAACTAAATTGACAGTTTCTTAATTGGAGCAATTAATAGTGTCAAGTGTTGCTAAAATATCAAATATAATAAGTTAAAAAATAGATTTAGAAAACTAACTTATTGTTTCCTTCAAGGAATGTTAAATGATAAGACCAGGTGCCAGGATTAAATGGGTTGAGACAAATGGGGAAAAACAATGTTTGAAGTAGAGTGTGGTGGAAAGGAGAGTTTGAGACTTTATATAGAGGTATTTGAAGAATTGAGTGAGAGAGATTCTGTTCTTTGTTTTAATGTAAAAAAAAATTAAGTTAACAAGAATTATTTACCTGAGAAGGAATGGTTGAACATCCAAGTGAAGAAAGGAAATGGCATAAATTGTAGGTGGTTTTTAATAAGACAGGAAGCAAAGAAACTTAAAACACTGGTGGAAAATTTCAGATTACTTAAGAGTGAAAGGAGCTTCTATATTGTAATGGGAAGACAAGATTATAGACTGATTTAAGATGTGGATGAATAATCAGAAGATGAAAGATATTTAAGTGAAGTTTATGTTTTCTAAATGAAAGTAGTAGGACTGGTCAGAAGCTGATATTAAAGAATTTGGGATTTGGAGACACTGTGCATAATTATGCATACAATTGAACTGAAACAAAGAGTGAATATATCAGAAAGGCACATTTCTGGTTAGGTGCTATGAATGTATAGAATAATTAAATGATTCTGTTGGGAAACTTGATTTGACATAATCCAGCTCCTTTGTGGTAGCTGCAGAGGGTGTGATGAGTTAGTTGCATTCAGAATTGGATTATTTTAATGAGTAAAGTGAAAAAAGAAAGGTGCAAATAATTTAGCAGACAAGTTCATTCAACATTAATTTGATTCATAAATAATAATTAAGCACTTAAAATGTGCCAGAAACACATCTAAGTGACATTGATATAACAGTGAAAATATACTTTTCTTCTTATGGAACTCACATTCTGATGAATTGATAGGTTTATTATTTTAGGTGGCAATAAATGCTTTAAAATGTGGGACAGGTAATAATGAATGGTTGGAATAATATTTTATAGAGAGCGTTCAGAAAAGGCCTGCAAAAGATAACGTTTGAGCAGAAAAATGACTTAAATATAGGATTAATTATATGTGGAAGGGAAGGCAGGAGGTATAATGCAAGGAATGCAAGTGCAAAGGTCTAGATGATAGACTTGCGATAAAACAAAACAAAAAAAAAACAGCAAGGAGACTAGTATAGTTAAAAGGGAAATGAGCCAGAGAGATGGAGGAAAGACATAACATCAAAGAGTTAATTAAGAAGCAGATTGTTTATGAACTAATAGGAATTTGAAAAAACTTTAGATTTTAATAATGTTGAGATGCAAAGACCTTGGAGAGTTTTAGGCAGAGAAATTACATAGGACAAACAGATTTGATGTCTCACGATCAGCTTCTGTATGAAAAATACATTGTACGGTCAAGAATGGATATGGGAAGACAAGTTAGGAAGACACTGTCATGGTTAAGTTAAGGCTAAGTAGGAGTATTGAAATGATGGCCAGAATTCGTTATTCAATGTGTTCAGAATGATCTTTCTGAAAGAAAACCAAAATATGTTCTTGTTATTGTTTTGCTTAAATTTCATCACTAACTTTCCATTTTCCTCAATATGAAGTCCATATTTTCCAACAAATGTTTCAGGAACATTTACTACCTGCCCCATGTTTGCCTCTTGTCATATATCTTTAGGATGCCAATAACAGACTTAATTTTATGTATCAAAAAACTTCTTTTCTGCACTTTCTGAGATGATTTTATCCTATCTAGTGAATACTCATCCTGTTCATTCCATCTCTGTCATCAATTTGCTTGGCAAATTTCTACATATCCTCAGGTCTTAACTTAAATGTAACTTCCTCTGGAAAGTCTTTCATCACCTCATCTACCATATTAGGGAGTGCTCTGTGGTTTTTATAGTACCTTGCATTCTGCTTTCTGACATGTATTAGGCTTTATTTTGATTTCCTTTTTGACTTCACTCCCTTAATGGCTGACATCTTTTCTCTCTTTCACCAGAATTGTATTCCGAAGCTTTTGAACAGTTGCAGGTACTTAGTAGAAAAAATAATTGTTGAACAAATAAATTTGTATCCCCATATTTGGTTTCCTATATATTTCCATCAAACTAGATTTTTATTCTGTACAGACTAAGGATATCACTATTTGTCTTAGCTGGAGCTGCTATAATAAAATACCACAAACTGGGTGGCTTAAGTAACGAACAAATATTTTTCACTGTTTTAGAGGCTAAGAAGTTCAAGATGAAGGCACCTGTAGATTTGTTATCAGGTGAGGTCTTCTTTCTAGTCTGAAAATGGCCTTCTCATTGTATCCTCATGTGGCCTAATGAAAATCATTTCTCTCGTTTCTTCCTATTAGGGCACAAATTCCATTCATGAGGGTTCCATCTTCATGACCTAATCACCTCCCCAAAGCATCATGTTGGAAGTATTTTAATATATGAATTTTGAGAGGACACAGACATTCAGTCCATAACACTATTTATATTAACATCTGAGATGCTTTTGTTTTTACATCCACAACTAATTGATTAAGACATGAATCATTTAGCTTTTAAATGCTTTGTTATCCTGTTCTCTTTAAAGTTATTTGTTTTCTAGCTGATGGCTGCAGATGACTATTATGTGATAATATAACTCTAAAATATTATCACTTTCTCAGATATGCCATATACCATTTATGCTCTACGTGGATATATTTCATTTAAATAGAGAGTCTTACTGAAATGTTGGCCAAGTCATGCCATAAGGTGTTTTATATTAAATTTCTTTTGTTGAAGAAATATGACAGAATTATTGGTCCCAGTAAATACAGAACACAAGGTTTTATTCAACAAAAGACAAAATAGTCTCAATATTAGAAGATGACTTAAAAATCATTTTCCTTAGTCTGTTTTGTATTTTGGAAAGAATTGAGGGGAAAAAAATAGTGAACCTATAAATACTTTTTGTTCCTACTAGAAGTAGCACAACACAAGATGTTAAACCACAGCTATTGTTGATTAGGGATTATTTTGGTTACTCTGAGAATTCTCACAGATGTTTGACTCTGTTTACTGATTGTTTGTGTAGTTGTTTTATTCCCACTCCCTTTGAGAAGCAAGCAGAGGCTCCTGAGATGCCTATATCTAAGATGATTTGAAGAACGGCCTAGTTTTATCAGCTCTACCATTATTGCTTTAGAGAAAACTGTAATCTTGAGAATCTTTTGCTTAAAATTTCTTGAGTTTAGAACAAAAGAAAGAATGAGAAAAATAAGAACTATGTCATAGTTCTTATTTTAACCATAGTTTTCTTATTTATGAGCCCCAATTTGAAAGCTTGCAACTTTAAATGTGCACCAAAAAGTCAATTCTACATATGCTGGGAAAGTTAGGAGCTATAATTCTTCATTTAGCAATTCAAACCAAGCCAGAAGCCATTCTAGAAAGGAAACCACATTTTAAATTCTTTTATTTGAAATTTCTTTGTTTGTATACAGATGTAGTCCTGATTGAATGGTACTTATTTTTGAATGAGAGTATAGCCTAAGTTACTATTTTCCCCTTTATTCTGTTCCATGATACGGAGGCACTGAGAAATTTGGCAATTGCTAGGATAGACAAATATACTCTAAAATCTATCATTTAAAGTAAAAAAAAAATACATGTAGTTGTGCTCTCATTCTGTTTCAAGACTGCTATGTTAGAAAAACATTTATTTCCTGCTTTGTCCCCATTTATAAATTGTGCGAATGGATATGAAATCTCACACTCCTTTTAATTAGTTTCCATTTTTGACTCACTGAATAATCTATTGCCTTTTTGCTGTAAGTTATTATAAATGTCCAAGTAAAGTTATCTTATTTATCTGTAAATTCTTAAGTTAAAAATAACATACACATATATAGTATCAGATGAATTTCTATTATTGGCCATTTAGGTTTATTCAAAATATAAGAATGTTTAACAATAGCTTATCTACAATTTATCCTAGTAGGTTGAATTACAGAATGTATCTTTCTTTGAGATTTCATTACAGCTTTTGAAACTTTTCTATTTCCAAGCTCTCTGCTATAGTGATACAGAGAAATATTTGGTCACATGATATTTGTTGAGGGAGTCATCATCAAAAACCAGTCATGACTGTCCATGTTAAATAAATGAATATATTCCCAAATATCATAGTTTTGTATCATAGCAGTATTATAGTTTCTTTTTAAAAGGTTAATATAACTTCCTTTCTATATTAATAATTATAATCTGTAATAAATTTTATGAAATTTATTTACTATAAATTCATCCATTTAAGTGTACAATTTACTTTTATAAATTCTTAAAATATATATATATCATTTTGTAAATTTTAGAATTCTCCAATCATTCCCACAATCCAGTTTTAGAACATTTCCATAAGTGCAGAAAGTTCCATTATCCCTGTTTGTAGTTACTCCCTGCTCTAGCCAACTATTAATCTACTTTCTTTCTCTAAAAATTTGCTTTTGCTGAACATTTCATTTAAGTAAAATTCTATAACGTGGTCATTTGTGGCTGTTTTCATCCATTGTACATGACATTTTTGAGGTTCTTCCATATTATGGCATGTACTTTGTTCATTTTTAATGTTGACTAATACCGTATTCTACTGTAGGGATATTACAATATTTTGTTTATGGACTTACAAGCCGATGGATGCATAGATTATTTCCACTTTGGAGCTATTTTGAAGAATACTATTATAAATATTTGCATACCTATATTTTGGTGAATGTTATGTTTTTATTTTTCATGGGTAGAATTCTAGAAGTAGAATTATTGGTATAGGGTAAGATTATGTTTAATTTTTAAGGACATACTAATTTCCCAGATTGGTTGTATCATTTTTCATAACCCACCAGTGATATTTGGTGAAAATATAAAGAAATTGAAATACTCAAATACCGATTGTGAGTATGAGAAATGACTTAATTTCACCTTCCTTTTTGAAGAAAAATTTATCTCAGTATTGATTATTGGTTAACAGATTATTTTGAATATGTCATTTATGCTACAACACTGCCTCTGGCCATGCTGCTTCACAGAAATGTCAGCTCTTAAACATAATGCTCCCTTCCCCAAGCCTCCTCCCCGAGCCTGTGATGAGCTGCTATTCTCTTTCTGCTTTCAATGTTTTCTCTTTGACTTTGACTCTCAGTAACTTTACTATAATGGGTTTAGTTATGAATCTTTTTTTATGTTTCCTACTTGAGGTTTGAATTTATTTTTGAATGTGTAGATCAGTGGTTTTCATCAAATTTGACAAAGTTTTGATGGTTACTTCTTCCAGTAAATTTTCTTCCCTTTCTATCTCTCTTGTCTCCTGGGATTATCATTAAATATATGTAGGTATGTTTGAAATGGTCTCATAGATCTGTGAGACTCATTTAATTTTTCACCAAGTTTTTTGTCTTTATTCTTCAGATCAAATAACTTATTTTGATGTGTCTGTAAATTGAACAGTTCTTTAGTCTGGTACCTCAAGTCTACTGTTGTGCATGTATAGTAAACTTCAGGTTTAATTATTTTTTTATTCAACTCTAGAAATTCTATTTTTTTCTTTTCATAGTTTTTCTCTCCCTATTAAGAATTCCTCTGTGTAAATTTATTGTTGTCAAACTTTATTTAAGCATGGTGTCTCTAGCTTTTTAACATATTTTTAATAGTGTCTTCACAGTCATTATCTGCTAACTCCAACACATGGAGAAATTCAGAGGCAATCCTATTTAATGTGATATTTTCCTGAACATGAGTCGCACTTTATTTTTTCTTTGTACATTTAAAAATTTCAGGTTGAACACTGGACATTTCTGATATTTTGTGGTAGAAATTCTGGATTCTACTAACTTTTTTCTCCCTGAAAATTGTTCTTTTCTGTTTGTTTAATAACTTGCCTTTGCTAAATCTGTGAAACCTATTTCTCGTGTAGTATATGGTCAGAGCTGTGGCTGAATTATTTGGCTATATTTGTCTTTCTTCTTATACATGACTGTTGGGCTTACTCTTATATCTTTGTAGTTGAGTATTCAGCCAATGATGGAATACAGTGGACCCAAATGTTTTCAAATTTTTAGAAGTTTAATATATTAGTACTCACCTAATTGTTTAGATTAATACAGGAAATTCCTAACAAAATTATTATTTTTGTTGTTATAATATGAATTTACAGTAACATGAAATAAAATAGAAACTTTTCTCTACACACCCTGTAGGTTAAATAATGTTTTACATTTAGGTTTCCATTTTTTCAATTACTACAAAATATTTACATTTCTTCTGGTCATTTTTATCACTTTATATGATACTCTATGATCTTGAATACGTAGATGAACAGAAAAGATCTAGTTTATGTAAAATACAAATAGTACATCCCAATAATTTCTCAATAAGTGCATTTCTTTAGTAATATTCATATATCTGTAACTGATAATTAAAATCTTTAAGAAAGGGGAAATATCAGTAAGTGATAATCATGTATTTCAGAGTAGTTTCTCACAAAGGGAAAATGATTAGACATCTCATGTAGAGAGAAAGATAGAGGGAGGGTCAGCTGGCAGCCAGAATCAACATTCTTGAAATATGATTGACATTTTGACTGAGTAGTCCCAGAAGAGTCCCAATCAAATAAATACAGGACCATGAATGAGCTCAGGCCAGTCCAGCTTTAGAACAAGCACACTAAAGAGCTTAAATTGCAAATTGATAAGCAAATACTAAATTCTTGTTGTTGTTTTAAGGAATGAAATTTAAGATAAGTTTCTATGCAGTATCAGATTACTGATCCAGTTTGTCTCTTAAATAGAAATTGTTACCATGAAGAAACCCAAATGAAATGTTTAAGTTGTGCTTTAAAGAAAACTAGTATATATAGAAAGGCAGCTCCATTTTTATGAATAACAAACATATCAGTTGCAACTACTATTGACTGAGTTATCTCCGTTTAACCTTTAAAGAGGAATTATATAATATATATACTCATGACTATCTTGACATATTTGGAAACTCATAGAAGAGCACACACTGAATATTTCATAAAATTTCTGCTAGTATGATTAAAGTTACTTAATTGTAGTATAAGGCCATGAAAGTCATCTGTTGAGTTCCATGTATAAGAATACATATGAAAGTGAAGGAGATCTTATCAGTCAGACTTCCAGCAGAAGTATGAACACTCAAAAGAGGTAATTTGTGGTGAGTGGATAAATTGGCTGTGTACAGGTGCATGGGTAGGCTCTCAGAAAATTGAGAAGTGATGGCATAGTACCCTTACTTTAGTAAGAATGGGTAGCCTTAGCTACTCCTAGACAAGGTGAGGAAGTGGCATTCAAAAAAGTTTTAAGTGTTTTAAGTGATCTGGCAGAAAGTGATCCAAGTTATTTAATTCCCTTGAATTATTCCTCCTTTCTCTCATATTTCACCAGTGCTGCCTGATGTGATTTTGCTGTGTTCTCACCCAAAATCTCATCTTGAATTGTAATCCCCACAATACTCATAATCCTCACGTGTCAATGGAGAAACCAGGTGGAGGTAACTGAATCAGAGGTGTGGTTCTCTCATGCTGTTCTCATGATAGTGAGTGAGTTCTCATGAGATCTGATGGTTTTATAATGAGCTCTTTTCCCTTTGCTTGGCACTTCTTCCCGGTGCTTTGTGAAGAAGGTGCCTTGCCTCTCCTTGACCTTCCAACATGACTGTAAGTTTACTGAGGCCTCCCAAGCCATGCTAAACTGTGAGTCATTTAACCCTATTTTCTTTATAAATTACCCAGTCTTGTGCAGTTCTTCCACCAGTATGGAAAACAGACTAATAGGATACAGCCTAGTGGAGCTGTGAGAAGAAGACCACTGTCTTCCAGACCCCAGAATGATAGATCTATCGACAGCTTATACCATGTGCCTCGAAAAGCCCCAGACACTAAATGCCAGTCTGTAAAAGCAACCGGGAGTGGGCTTGTACCATGCAGTGCCATGGGGGCGGAGCTGCCCAAGACCATGAAAACCCACCTCTTGCATCAGTATGACCTGGATGTGAGACATGGAGTCAAAGGAGATCATGTCAGAGCTTTAAGATTTGACTGCCATGCTGGATTTCAGACATGTATGGGCCCTGTAATCCCTTAATTTTTGCCAATTGCTCTCATGTGAAGTGGATGTATTTACCTAATGCCTGTACCCCCATTGTATTTAGGAAGTAACTAACTTGCTTTTGCTTTTATAGGCTCATAAGCAGAAGGGACTTGCCTTGTCTCAGATGAGACTTTTAACTTATACTTTTGGGTTTAATGCTGAAATGAATTAAGACTCTGGGAAACTGTTAGGAAGGATTGATTGGTTTTGAAATGTGAACATGAGATTTGGGAGGGACCCGGGATAGAATGATATGGTCTGGCTATGTCCCCATCCAAATTTTATCTCAAATTGTAATTCCCAGGATCCCCATGTGTCAAGGAAGCGACAAGGTGAAGATAATTTAATCATGGAGACAGTTTCCCCCATGTGGTTCTTATGAGAGTGCATGAGTTCTCATGAGATCTGATGGTTTTATAAGGGGCTCTTCCCCTCTTTGCTCAACATTTCTCCTTCCTGCTTCCTCATGAAGAAGGTGCCTTGCTTCCCCTTTGCTTTTTGCCATGATTATATATTTCCTGAGGCCTCCCTAGCCATACTGTACTGTGAGTCAATGAAACCTCTTTCCTTTACAAATTACCCAGTCTTCGGTAGTATCTTTATAGCAGTGTCATAGTGGACTAATACACTGCTGCATGACCAAATCCAACATGAAACTTAAAGAAGAGAACTATTTAATGTAGTCTATTCATAGTACTCAGGGCAAAGGTATACTTTTGATCTGAGGGGAAATTATAGACATCTAACGTTGAGGTCTACTCAGCTTTTTATTGTATTTTTAGCACAAACAAAAAATTGCTATCCTAGTTTGTATTTCAAAGAGGTTGCTTTATATAACACTATGCAATTATACTCTAAGGATGAGCAAGGTTGTTCAATTTCTATATAGCTTTATTGCTGTCTACATCCCAGACTATGTTACCAATTTACTTTTCTTCTTTAAACACTTGCATAGATACATATGTTAATCAGATATTTTGTCACTGAGTGTTTACAGGTTATCATAATAAAGACAGCAAGTAAATGACATAATTAAGAAGTTATTTTTAAAGCAAGATAAATCAAATTATTCCTAACAATAGAAGCTGTGGAAAGATAAACATTCATGAAAGACTTCTAAAATATGCAATAAATTGATCTAGAAGAGTAAAATTGTTTCTTGATAGTAAAATTTAATACAATAAACTAATCATTGAAAAATATTATACTTCTCTTAGGTTCTTATACTCAAATACCTGTTTAGATGTTTTGCTTTCAAAATGTGTGCAAAAATTGTTACATGTGAAATATAGTTGGCTAACATTTCAAACTTCAGTTTTTATGCTTTTATTCAATATTTCATTTGCTCATTTATTCATTTACTCATTAATATTTTTCTATAAATATTTATCAAATGCCTTCCATGTGTCAAGGAATTTTCAGGTGCTTACAAAATCAAAGCCTGTCCCTTCAGGAATTCATTTCTTTTCAAGTTTTTCAAAGGCACCTGAGTTTGTATCAGTTTTGGAAAGCTTTCTATCATATTATTATACATTTCATTGTATCAGTGATAATATATGTTAAACTTTCATTGTGTTTTTGTATTTCTTTGCTTGGTTCTAACGTGGGTTACAGGGCCCCAGAAAATGGTTCATTGGGGATTTTTTTATAAAATGTTAAAGTTGTCAACAGACTATTTAATGTGTAAGAGAGTGTGTGTGTGTGTGTGTGTGTCTGTGTGTGTGTATGTCAGAGTCAGAGAAAGGGAGAGAAAGAAAAACAGAATCTGTGGGTGGAGAGGTATCTTACAGTGTTGTACCTGATTATTTTCATATAGGTTTCAGGCAATTTTATCAATATATATTTTGAAATGTTGATTTGTTAGAACTTAAATTATGTTATCTTTATTTCCTGTAGAGCCCTTTCCTTTCTTGTCATCGATGTAGCACTAGAAATATTTTTTAAATTAATTTATATTTACTAAATAGATTACCTTTAGGGATTTATGATAAAAATAACAGGTTTTCAGTTTAAAATGTCATATTCAAAAATTGATCATAAAAAGTTAGAAAATCATTCTCTAGAAGTGATTTAATCGATAATTTATCAAAGATGGCAAACTCCTTAGTTGTTTCTAATGTAATTTGATCACTACCTCTTTTAAAATACCAATATTCTTTCAATATTTGTAAACATATAATTTATACATAAACGAGTAATTTAAGAATAAAATATTAAGGTAATTTAATTAAAACTATAAAGTCATGATTTGTAAAACTAAAAAATGCTTTTAGAACCTTCTAATCATTTAAAGTCATAGAAATTTGATGCTGACTCTAGGTAGCACACTGCTTACTTATGCATTGTCTCAGCTCTCTGATGGAACATCTCTACTTGTGATGTTGCATCTGTTCATAAGTAAAGTTGGAAAGGTCTGAGGATTATGTGACACTAGAAAATGACCAGAAGGAAAAAGAACAAACGAGTCTTAGAAACTTTGTCTAAAATCAATGCTTAGGCTAACTTTCTCCATAAATTTCTCTTTGATTTGGTTAACAGTATTTTATCAACTCAATAGTCCATTCCAATTCAAAATTAAAAGCAATGGAGCTTTGAGATAGATTTCTACCTCAGGCCACTGCAGAAGATAGTAAAATTTAATACCATAGTAAAATTGTATTATTAGTAAATTGCCTTTAGTAAATTAAGTCATTAGTAAATTACAAATTAGTAAAATCACATGTAGCAATTCTTGCACACATTATGAAAGTGAAACATCTAAACAGGTATTTGAGTATAAGAACCTAAGATATGTGTAATATTTTCCAATAATACTTTATTGTATTAAATTTTACTATATTACACAAATAAGATATCCTAAACAGATACCTTCTTTCTCTCTATACTTTAAGAATGAGATTTGAAATTTAAAATGTAGTGATTTTTTTCTAACCACACAAGTCTACAGGCAAGAAATAAATAATTGTACAAAAATTATATTCCAAAGGGTCATCCTGAATGAAGAATGGATTATCTATCATAAAGGAACAAATCTTGAAACCAGTATATTGTATAAATATGTAAAAAGGCTTTAGATAAGTTCAGTTTTTGTTTGTTTTGTTTTGTTTTTGTTTGTGTCTTACATGACTATGATACCATTGCTCCCTTCCAATTCCTTCCTCTTGTAGTCCATCACTAAGGAAAAGATGTACTGGATATCAAACTAACTTGGCATCATTTATTAGGAAGAATATGCTATCTTTATTGTGTTTCAGTATGTGACTTTATAGCATTTTTTTCTTCATGTACTCTATTCTTTGTCATTGGTCAATATATAATTGCACTATTATACTGTAATAATAATCTGACTTTACAATATGTCAATTAGTATTATAAGTCCTCCAGATTTACGCTTTAATCATCTTGAGTATATTTGGGCCATTGAACTTATAATAATGACAGAATAAAACTATTAACTATTAATGAAATTTTGCTTGATAGATCAATTTTATAAATGAATTTATGTAAAATAGAAATGTTTGCAATAGTCAATTCACGAATAAGTTATATTCCTCAATCTATTTTAGTCTTTCTCTTTTTTAATAATATAATTTCATTTTAGGGGTAGAGTTCTAATTATTCTTATTTGCATTGTCTTCTTAATTCTATTATAAATACCTTTTTTTACATTTTATTTCTATTTGTTTTCTGCTGGCAGATAATATTGATTTTATCTATTTACCTTGAATACAGAGATTTTGCTAAAACAGATTAATCCAATTGGAATGGTAGGTACATTATTATTTTATTTGCAAATGATCCTTGTATCTTTGTATTTTTACACTTGCCTTATGTCCAATTATAGGCTGAATCTGCCAGTAGTTTAGAGAATGATATTTGTGATAGTTGCATTTATTTATTTTCTTCTTCATTCATTCATTTATTGTTTGTAGGAGATACATTTTGCTAAATATATTTTTAATTATGCACTATTTTTTTAAATTCAATGCTCTTTCCCAACGCATATTAAAGTGGTCATATAAATTTGTTTTGTACATATTTAGATTAAGAAGCATTCGGAATAAAAGTCCTTTGTGTAATGTTTGTATTTTGCATATCTACTCAAGTCATATGACCTACTGAAATTTATGGTGGCCTCAATATTACTAAATGTAGTAATTGTTTTGATTATTTTTTAAACACTAATGGAATACAACTTTAATTTAAAAATAACAAAATAAATGCCACTTGGCTATGATATATTGGCTTTTTCATATATGTCAAGGTTCCATTTATTTATAGTTTGCATTCTTTTTAATATTTTTGAGAAAGATTGGTCTAAAATTTTGCTCTCTTGAATGCGCTTATAAGATTTCTGAATTAAGCCTAGTATGGCCTTGAAAAGAAGTCAGTAGCTTTATTTATCTTTACTAGTGATGTCATCTGTGCCTTGATTTTTTTTTTTTTGCTAGAAGCTTTTTAGTACCGAATTTAATTAATAGATACTAGATAGACACTAGACTATTCTTCTATCAATTGGATACAATATAATTTTTTGAGAACTGTGCTGCTTTTATTATTTTAGTAGCACATTTTATTGTTTTGCTTTTCTCAGCCTTGGAGAGCTGTGTCCAGAGTTCCTCTGAAGGCTTTTCTTAGCATTCCCTCACTGCCCTCAGCCCTCTTCATGCCTGTCCCCCTGTACCACAGTGTGGCTGTCCTTCAGATCTACTTCTGCTCCAGCCTTAGGTACTCTCTGCAGGTTTCTTCTGGTTTGGGGGTCCTGAATTAGTCCTCAGCAGGATTTGCAGGCTCATGCCTCAGCAGCCTTGTATCAGTTTACGGTCTCAGTCTGGCCACAAACTTCCAATAGACTAGGCAGTGAAGGCCAAGAGTTGGCAAGTTGTGCACATTTTGCTTACTTCTATGGATCTTTGGGATTCTACAGCTTCATGTCAGACACAGTTGGTCATTAAAAATGCATCGGGAGAGAGATCTAAGATGGCCGATTAGCAGCAGCTCAGGAATGTAGCTCCCAGTGAAAGCGCAGAGAAGGAGTGGACGCCGCACTTTCCGACAAATTTTTGTTGCCCACAGACCGGGAGATTCCCAGCAGAGGAGCTACACGGGTCACCAGCGTGACTCTTTTGGCCGGCGCAGCTGTTTTGCCGGTGCCCCAGTGCGGCGCTTCTCAGTGCGGAGTATACAGGATGGACAGGCTCGGCTGGTCCCATCCCCACAAGGAAAACAGCAATTGGAAGCGCTGAGGACTGAGAGTTTCACAGCAAGCACAGCGAACCCGGGAATGTCCAGCTCTGTGGGGAACAGGCATCCACCAAAGGAAAACTAAGAAACAAAAAAAACTTCATCACCGGGCAGAGAGATATCGAAGATGGCCATGTAGCAGCAGCTCAGGATTGTAGCTCCCAGTGAAAGCACAGAGCGTGAGTGGATGCTGCAATTGCAGATGAATTTTTGATGCCCACAGACTGGGAGATTCCCAGTGAAGGAGCCACACGGGTCACCAGTGCGACTCTTTTGGCTGGCGTGGCTGTTTTGCCGGCACCCTAGCATGGCACTTCTTGGTGCGGAGTATACAGGACTGGGTGCCCTTTTAATCGGGCTCAGCTGGTCCCATCCCCACAAGGAGAACAGCAATTGGAAGCGCTGAAGACTGAGAGCAAGCACAGCTGAACCCGGGAAGGCCCAGCTCTGTGGGGAAGGGGCATCTGCTGAAGGTAAACTAAGAAACAGAAAAAACTTCATAACCAACAAGCCGGACGTCCACTCAGAGACCCAATCTGAAAGTCGGCAATTACAAAGATGACAGGTGGATAAATCCACAAAAATGGGAAGAAACCAGGGCAAAAAGGCCGAGAACACCTGAAATCAGAATGCCTCTCCTCCTACAGGGGATCGCAGCTCCTCATCAGCAAGAGAACAAGGCTTGAC